>JAFMOD010000676.1:303601-337202 GCA_019802435.1 Corydoras maculifer
GGGGCTGAATAATTTTGCACATCGCACTTTTCAGTTTTTTATTTGTAAAAAAATTGTTGATTCATGTATAACTTTCATTCCACTTCACAATTGTATACCACTTTGTGTTGGTCTTTCACATTAAATTCCAGTGAAATATATTTATGTTTGTGGTTGTAATGTGACAAAATATGGCAAAGTTCAAGGGGTATGAATACTTTTGCAACCCACTGTAGTGTGTCTGTGTGAGTGAATGTGTGCCCAGCGATAGATTGGCGCCCTGTCCTGGGTCTATCTGCCCAGCGCCTGAGACGTTCTCCCCTGGATAGGCATGGGGAACCCCTCAGCGACCCTGATATGGGATAAAGTGGGAGATAATGAATGGATAAATGAATAAATGAATTTTTAAATCTAAGATTAAGATGCCCAAGTGTCATTTAAAAAATGTAGAATACAATTTGCTTTGAAAATAGTGTGAGGTTAAATAACAATAAATAAAGATTTTTTAAAAATAATAATAATAGAATTAAAAAAAAAAAAGATGCCCAAGTGTCTGGTTGAAGTGTCCATGTTCTCCCCTCGGTTCTTCTGTTTCTTTCCATGGTTTGAAAATATGGATTCAAGGTGAACTGGATGCTTTAAATGACTCGAAATGAAATGAATGATAGTTTCTGTGTGACAGAGTGTATGCCTAGAAATTGATTGGCACCCTGTTCTGGGTGCCCAGCACCTGAAACATTCTCCCCTGGATGCCCCGTCCCCCACCTCGATCCTAATAGAGTTTTAAGCAGAAGATAATAAGATAAGATTAGATATGCGTTCACAATCGAAGCACAGTGTTAGGGCAAATTAGGAGTCGACGTGATTTATTTGTGGCATTTTCAAAATGAGACATTATTCAGAAGCATGTAAGTCTTTTTATATGAAATAGTTTGTCAGTGTAAAGCTGGTTAAAATAATGAGTAAAAGCAGAGGGAGGTGGTTCTACAGGAGCCAGACTTCTAGACAGCACAGTCTGCATGCTCCATTAAAGAAGAGCACAGAAGCATCTCCTTACTGGCTCTTCTTACCCCTTACTGCTCATATGAGTGGTATAAGACCGGCGGCTAAAGGACGACAGCGAGCTTTGATGGTAGCTGCTCTCATAGTGGGTCTCCAGCTTCCGTTGCTGCTGCTGCTGCTGCTGCTGCTCCTCCTCATGCACATGGATGGATCTTGACTTTTTGGCAAGTAGATGGCTGTGCGCTTGCTTCATGATTGCCGTGTGGGCCCCTTGCCCCTTTAAACTGTGGCTTCAGATGCAGTTGTTTATACCTTTGTTTTGATTGTACATAGAAGTGGTTATAAGCACAGAAATTAGAGATGACTTTGTGCTACAGTTTAAAGTAACCTGACCACAGAGAACCAAAATCACAACTTTTAGGGCGTTATTTGTTTAGTAACTTTAAAACACAACGTATAGTTACTTAAATTCCTGCTTCGAATCCCCATCTGGGTGGAGTTTCCATGTTCTCCCCGTGTCCGTGTGGGTTTCCTCCGGGTTCTCCGGTATCCTCCCACAGTCCAAAAACATGGATCAAGTCAATTGAATTCTCCAAATTGCCCCCTATAGAGTGTTTTTGTGTGAGTGAGTATGTGAGCGATAGATTGGCGTCCTGTCCTGAGTGTACCTGCCAAGCGCCCGAAACATTCTCCCCTGGATGGGCATGGGGAATCCCCCCCCCCCACGACTCTAATAGAGGATAAAGTGGAAGATAATGGGTGAATGAATGAATATAGTTACTTATAAATCATTTCTGCCGTCTGAAAAGTGGCAAACATACATTTACACAGCATTTCCATGTAGTCATTTAGCAGCTGCTCTTATCCAAAGTGACTTATAAACAAGAAAACAACACAAGTCAGGAGTTAAGAAGGCTCAAACCTGATCATTATCCAATCTGGCTTCCATGTCTAAAATCACCCTACATCATTAATTGATTTTTTTTTGTGTTTCTGGAAGACATATGCTTTAATAAGTTAAGTTCTGAAAATGCTGCATGTCTCAGCATTACGTACAGATTGCAAGACCATTCAAATATTTAGCAGCGGTGAAAGTGAGAGTGGGAATTAGCACCACGGTGAATGTACATATCAGATGTAACATAATATATTTGATCACTCTACATAAAAAGTTCATTATGTCATTAGATGCAGGAAAAGAAATAAAAATAGATAAACTTCATCATATACTGGAATAGACTCAACAAGTGTTTTCTACTTATTTCATGGTAATGTATACAAACACCACAGCAAGTATAGCAATTTGTAATTATATAAACATAACTCATAATGAGAAACCTATCTCCTGTAATTATTAAACTTAAAATTCATAAATGCAAAAACTGAGTTCCATATCATTTTAAAAGTTTCAAATGTCTAATATAATGTCTACAATATATACTACTTATATACTATATAAAATAAATATAATATACACTACTTAATGAAAGATTAATATAATATATACTACTTTCTATAAAATTAATATAAAATATACTACTTTATATAAAATGTATATAATATATACTACTTTATATAAATTTTATATAATATATACTACTTTAAGCAGTTTATCTTTATTTTTATATGCCTCTTTAACTTCTTTAAATACTTCTCTGTGCTGTGGGAGCACTTTGAGAAGTACTGCCCTCTCAACTCAATTAAGACACCAGTTTTAATTCAGTACTTTACTATAACAACTATAATAATACTAGTTTAAGAATTTAGAGAAATCAAATCAACTCAAATCAAATCAAATCAAATTGAAGTCAAAGCATTTGGAAATGAAGAAAGTGCAGAAGGTGCAGTTCATAAATCAGACATTTAAATAAAATTTTTTGACTATAAAAAATAAAATGAGTCTCTTACCAAACTCCCAATTTTGCAGGGGAAAAAACAGAAGGTTCTTGACTCCAAAATCGGGTAAAATCCGGGCAGATGGTCGGTGTGGGGCAGAGGAGCGGAGTGCGGCAGCACAGGAGGCCAAAAATACCGCAGCGGCTCGCCGGAACGCGCAAAGCTGCGCAGCCTTGTATGGACAGCGGCCTGTTAAATTTAGCAGTGCGGAGCGGCGTGCAGGGTTGCCAGATTGAAGCCACTGTGTGAGATCAGGATGAACTTTAAACTTCCTTTAAAATTAGCCATAAAGTGTGTGAGTGCGTTTAAAGCTCAGGATGAAGGTTTAACCCACAAAATTAAAATACAAGAATTATAAACAACTCAGGGCGGCACGGTGGCTTAGTAGTTAGCATGTTCTCCTCTCAGCACTAGGGATTCCCGGTTCGAATCCCCATCTGGGTGAAGTTTCCATGTCCTCCCCGTGTCCGCATGGGTTTCCTCCGGGTTCTCCGGTTTCCTCCCACAGTCCAAAAACATGGATTAAGTCAATTGAGTTCTCCAAATTGCCCCATATAGAGTGTGTTTGTGTGAGTGAGCGTGTGCCCAGTGATAGATTGGCGCACTGTCCTGGGTGTATTTTCCCAGCGCCCGAGACGTTCCCCCCCCCCCCGCGACCCTAATAGAGGATAAAGCAGAAGATAATGGATAGATGGATGTTCAAACACTTACTAAAACAGCCCTAAAACAAGTTCTAGTGGTGCGGAGTGGAGTTAACATAACACTATTCTATTGTTTTTCATAGTTATATTTCTTAATTTTTGTAAAACATACTTTATGGAGTAAACATGGATCAAGTCAATTGAATTCTCCAAATTGCCCCATATAGAGTGTGTATGTGTGTGTATGTATGAGTGTGTGCCCAGTGATATATTGGCACCCTGTCCTGGGTGTATCTGCCCAGCGCCCAAAACATTCTCCCCTGGATGGGCATGGGGAACCCCACCGCGACCCTAATAGAGGATAAAGCGGAAGATAATGGATGGATAAACAAATAAAAAAAAAGCTAAAGAAAATGCCAACCTCAATTAAACATCATTTTTAATAGCTGGATCGTTGCTCTCAGTGTGATGCAAAGTTTGGTTTACAGCTCTTACTTGTAATAAATTTACAATAATGCACAACCTGGGTAGGGCGGCACGGTGGCTTAGTGGTTAGCATGATCGTCTCTCAGCAATAGGGTTTACTATCAAAAGCAAAATCGTTAATCATCTGGTCTTCCGCGACGCTATCTAGTCCGGTTTTTACTACGCTGAACTCTGATTCAGGTTTCTCCAACGGTCAAACGCTGCCATCTAGTGGACAAGTCACAGAACGCAGATCATAAGCAACAGTATAAAAGGGTTTAACGCGCAATGGAAATCGTCTCACTGTTTATATTACTGAGCATTTCAAGTTATGTTACATGTTTTAAAATAATGTATTGTATTTCACGCATCGATATAAATTAATTCAATGATATGTGAAGCGGGCAGCACAGTGGCTTAGTGGTTAGCACGTTTGCCTCTCAGCTTTCGGGATGGAGTGTGTGTGTGAGTGAGTGTGGGCCCAGCGATGGATTGGCGCCCTGTCCTGGGTCTATCTGCCCAGCGCCCGAGACGTTCTTCCCTGGATGGGCATGGGGAGCCCCACCGTGACCCTAATAGAGGATAAAGTGGGAGATAGTGAATGAATGAATGAATGAATGATATGCGAAGCACTCCGAGGTGTGCATTATTGTCTATAACGTCACGGCTGGACAAACGGCTTAGCCAATCAGAGTCATAAATTTGGACATGGACTCCAAAAGGTTGTGCAAAAGCATGATTTTATTTGATTTCTTGTTGTACATATACACAGGTGTGTAAATGAGGGAAAAAATATTAGAATACCTTTATTTTAATAGGTGGAGCCAGAGAACAAGGTCATCAATATTACAGTACGCGTGGAACAGACATCTACTGACCTTGGTGGATCTACAACGGCAATTTTTGAGTCTGTAATGCTCAATTGGGTTTAGTTTAAGTGACTCTGAGGAAAACTTCATGCACTCTTCGCTCCTAACTTTTGTTGTGGATGTTTTTGAGGTAGGTTTTGACTCATTATCTTGCTTTGAGATGAAACACTGTAAATAATTACAGAAAAATTTAATAAAAAGACTTGCAGTGACCTGTTTCTCTAGTGGTGTGGGAACTCTGCCCTACATAGTTCATGACAAATTATATATGAAAAAACAAAGTGAGACAGAAACTCTAATGAAAAATTAATAACCAAAACAGTGCAGTGTTTTAGTCATTAAGTTTCTGACATAATTTCATATCACACAGTCATTTAATAATGATGTGAGGTGCATAAGCAGGATTCTTCTCATCTAGTCTCTAGAGTACATTATTAATCTACATTTTCGTTTAATCTAAAATGCAAAGCACACCTTAAACACTGACAAATTTAAACCTACAATGAATAATGTTTACAAGCACATTTTACATGACGTGTCTGATTATACCAACAAATATTTAAACAACCAAGTCAATTTTTTCCTTTACCTACAGCTCTGCAGCTCACACAAGGCTACTGTATGTATTTTTGTCATTTGAGAGTTTATTTACACCTCTTGTCCCAAAATGGGTAATCATACACACCACAGGACTGCTCCAGTACTGAAGCTTAGGGGTTCTCTGCAGTCGCTCACAGAGCAAATTGTAATTGCAGATGTTGACTTGCCTCTACTCTGTCAGAGCTAAATTTTTGGTCTGAATCTTTGCCAGATGATCCGAAATACCAGCTTCAATCTTGTCGCATTCAGCTAAAAACCCCTGTAAGGGACCCAAACAAGTTCAACATTAGATTGTATGGAGGGAACATCATTGAAATGATTGTAAACTTTGATTTAAGATATGGTTTAACAAAAAAATAAATAATCTGTACCTGAACAGTTTTTACAAGTGCCTTTTTCTTTAACCGACAATCAGTGAAACTCTCAGGCACATTCTGCAAAACACAATCAGAAATGTTTTAGACCAAATAGTTTAATTTAAAATAGCAAAATCTTTAACACATAACATACTATATTCAACAATAATGTTTAAAAGTATTTATTAGGGGCGGCACGGTGGCTTAGTGGTTAACAGGTTCTCCTCTCAGCGCTAGGGATTCCCAGTTCGAATCCACATCTGGGTGGAGTTTCCATGTTCTCCCCGTGTCCGCGTGGGTTTCCTCCGGGTTCTCCGGTTTCCTCCCACAGTCCAAAAACATGGATCAAGTCAATTGAGTTCTTCAAATTGCCCCATATAGAGTGTGTTTGTGTGTGTCTGTTTGAGTGAGTGTGTGCCCAGCGATAGATTGGCACCCTGTCCTGGGTGTAACTGCCCAGCGCTGAAACGTTCTCCCCTGGATGGGCATGGGGAAACCCCCGTGAGGCTAATATAGGATAAATCGGAAGATAATGGATGGAAGTATTTAATTAAAAATAAGCACCAGTGCATCGATTTGCTCGAGGATCTTCATAAACTGCTCAACTGCAACCTTCACCCTGTGGTCCAGTTTGTTAAGTGCTTCAGCCTGCAGATCCTTAGCTAGAAATCCCTAAATAAAATCACAAAACCATTAGAACCAAACTGTTAGATACAGAATGCACATATTTGGATGTAATATATATGTGATCATTTACATTACATTTACATCTGGTCATTTGGCAAACGCCTTTATTCAAAGCAACTTACAAAGTGAGTACAGGGTTTGGCTACAACATCCCTGGAGCAATTAGGGTTAAGTGTCTTGCACAATGACACATATTGGTAACTTCAGTGGACCTGGGATTTGAACTTATAACCTTCAGATTGATAACCCAACACCCTAACCAGTGAGCTACCACGCTCTTTATCATAATTTATTATTGTTTATTCTTCTTCTTATTATTATTATTATTATTATTATTAGGGCGGCACGGTGGCTTAGTGGTTAGCATGTTCTCCTCTCAGCACTAGGGATTCCCGGTTCGAATCCCCATCTGGGTGAAGTTTCTCCCCGTGTCCACGTGGGTTTCCTCCGGGTTCTTCGGTTTCCTCCCACAGTCCAAAAACATGAATCAAGTCAACTGAGTTCTCCAAATTGCCCCATATAGAATAGTTTGTTTGAGTGAGTGAATGTGTGCCCAGCGATAGATTGGCGCCCTGTCCTGGGTGTATCTGCCCAGCGCCCGAAACGTTCTCCCCTGGAACCCCCCCGCGACCCTAACAGAGGATAAAGCGGGAGATAATGAATGGATGGATTGTTATTATTATTATTACTACTACTACTATTAAGTCATTCATATTTTGCAATTACAAATTGTAATCTATTAGTCTTCAATCTAAGATGTTCATTTAAATTAGGAACATGGGAAAATTAGTCCAGCGGTGACTGGTCAAAAGGTTGGGGGAACCTTGAAGAGTTCTCCAATTATCAGTTGTTGACTCTTCCAAAGAAAACAGAACACAAAACTTGTCCACTTTACCCAGGAATCAAACCCACGACTTTCTTTAATTATTTACAATAAACAGTTAAACATGTTAATCAAGGTAATTGAGGTTGCAGTGTATCAATTAGCAAAGGTTTTCTTTAAATGTCACGTCGTAACACACTGTAGACTCATGTATTTAGCACTGAGCATATGGCAAATATTAAAGGAAATGGGAGTATACATACATTCTTTAATCCTGTCAGTTCACTGTTCATTTTCTCAATCTTCTTGGCTGTCTGTTCCATTGACTTTTCGATATCTCTGAGCTTTTTTAGCTCAGCCTCCTCCTCTGGACTATTCTAGTAAGAAACGATCATATCGACATATCCGTAAAGCTCTAAAAGCACATTATAAAAAATTATACACATATAAAGCTATATATTACCCTTTTTCCGATCATCATTAGTTTACATCCTTGCTTTATCCCAAAACTGGAGAGACTCCCATCCATCTCCTTTAAAGATTTACCTTTAGTAAAAGAAAGAAATATTATAGCATGTTTTAGACTTTTCTAAAAAGAAATAAGGTATGAGAAATCAATTCATAAGATTGCACAACCCCTTGTGCCTTATTGCTTCGTTAAAACATTTTGATTGACAATCATAATTACAAGATGAATATTTACCTTTGTAAATGATTTTTTGTGAAGGTGCTGGAACACCAGTTGTTTCTGTAAGCGCATCCGATAAATCCTTAAGTAAAAGTTCATGTCCATCCTGCACAGTTAGAGTGATGTTGTGTTTCGAAGCACCTACGTACAAAAGAACACAAACAATTTTACATACTTAATAGCTCTAAGTAAAGTGATCTATTTTACATACAGAGGAAATGTAAATGTAAATGTAATTTGTTCTCCATATTTAACCCATCCGTGCAGTGAAAAAAAAACATACACACACACTGAGTAAAGTAAGCGCATGTGCCCGGAGCAGTGGGCAGCCCTGTATACAGCGCCCAATAAGCAATAGGGGTTAGATGCCTTGACCAAAGACACTTTAACCATAGAACATAGCAAGGCTGGTTCCTTAACCACAAGCCTCATGTCCATCTACTTTACTCAAAGTATATGAACACCCATCCAATGTAATTTTATATTAAATTTTAAATATATATATATATATATTTATGATAAAGCTCTTGCTTTGGCTCGGTTCTGCCTCTGTGTATATAGTAATGTGTGCTGTAGGGGAACCTGGTCAGTTGGTCAGACGTGCGGTGTCAGTGCTGGGTGCAGAACTGGACTCTGTAATTAAGGTGGCAGAGAGGAGGACACTAAAAAAACTGCTCTCCATCATGGACGATGATGGTCACCAATGGCACACCATCACTATGGACCAAAGGAGAACGTTCAGTGGCAGGCTGTTGTCACTGAACTGCTCCAAAGAAAGACTGAGGAGATTTTTTGTTCCGAGGGCCATCAGACTGTTTTTGGGCCGGAACAACAAATAAAACAACAGGACATTTAAAAACTGTCCATTGTATTTTGAACATGATCACTTGGTCTCCATCCAAACTGGACACTTTATTTTCATTTTAAGTTTTTTGATACTACTACATACCTTATAATGGTAAATTGTAAATTTAAGTTTTTATGTAAAAATATATATATATATGGGCTTAGTGGTTAGCACGTTTTCCTCTCAGAACTAGGGATGCCCGGTTCGAATCCCAATCTGGGTGGAGTTTCCATGCTCTCCCCGTGTTTGCGTGGGTTTCCTCCGGGTTCTCCGGTTTCCTCTCACAGTCCAAAAACATGGATCAAGTCAATTGAATTTTCCAAAATTGCCCCATATAGAGTGTGTCTGTGTGAGTGAGTGTGTGCAGAGCGATAGATTGGCGCCCTGTCCTGGGTGTATCTGCCCAGCGCCCGAAACGTTCTCCCCTGGATGGGCATGGGGAACCCCACCGCGAGGATAAAGCGGAAGATAATGGATGGATGGATGGATATATATCATCTATCTATCTACCTCATTGACTGAAGAACACCAATGACCTTTAACAGATTATCATTGGGATCTATGTGCAGATCCTCGGGACACCATGACAGGCTTGATCACCACTCACCTGTGCATCACTTTGCTCAACGTCCTTAAAATCAAGAAATAAGTAAATAATAAATAAGAACTACAGAACTAACTATACAACCTTTTGAAGGTTCTTTTTAGAGAAGTGGATTCAGTTGTCATTAAAAAAGCAAAGCAGCTACATTCTGAACAGTGCATATGACCTGGGACGGTGGTGTGAGTGTATGTTGTGCACAAATTATTAATCAAACAGCGAATTTAATGTTTACACTGAATTAATTTACAAACACACAAACCGAAAATACAAACACAACAGAGACGACTAGCTTCACATGCTAACGGCAAACAGCAGGTAAACATGTAGACAACGAGTTTGCCGATTATTGGTGATAAAGTTTGATGAGCTGTCATTATATAAAGCAGTATTTAATGCTAAGAAACCAGGAGAAAGAACTTAACGGTGTTTACCATGAGCAACTGTCACTGTTAACGTGCTGCTGTCCGCCATATCCACACAGAGAGCAGGCAGAGGAGATGACGTAAACGACGCGATGGATTAGTCTCACATTGCCACCTAGTGGAAAAGGACTGTACTACAACAACACCGTCATTCATTTTCTAATGCTTGCTATATACTTCCATAAAACGTTTACTCATAATTATTATTATTACTCATTCATTCATTATCTTCCGCTTTATCCTCTATTAGTTTCGCGGGGTGGTTCCCCATGAACATCCAGGGGAGAACGTTTCGGGCGTTGGGCAGATACACCCAGGACAGGGTGCCAATCTATCGCTGGGCACACACTCACTCACACAGACACACTCTATATGGGGCAATTTTGAGAACTAAATTGACTTGATCCATGTTTTTAGACTGTGGAAAGAAAACGGAGAACCCGTAGGAAATCCACGCGGACACGGGGAGAACATGGAAACTCCACCCAGATGGGGATTCGAACCGGGAATCCCTAGTGCTGAGAGGAGAACATGCTAACCACTAAGCCACCGTGCCGCCCCAATTATTATTATTATAAACTGTATTTCATTTGAATAATTCTTAACATTTGCTCTTACGGCTTTTAAGATATTTGAAAAAATACATCTTAAGTGGGATTCGAATGGACTATTGGACTACCTTGGACTATTGGACTACCTACAATGGACTACCTTAAGTGGGATTAGAAACATATGGACTATTAGGTTTTTCAGGCTATAACTCCATCCATTCATTATCTTCTGCTTCATCCTCTATTAGGGTCGTGGGGGGGGTTCCCCATGCCCATCCAGGGGAGAACGTTTTGGGCGCTGGGCAGATACACCCAAGACAGGACACCAATCTATTGCTGGGCACACACTCACTCACACACACACACACTCTATATGGGGCAAATTGGAGAATTCAATTGACTTGATCCATGTTTTTGGACTGTGGGAGGAAACCAGAGAACCCAGGGATCCCTAGTGCTGAGGAGAACGTGCTAACCACTAAGCCACCGTGCCGCCCTACTTCAACTAAACGTTTACTCTTAAGTATTAACTGTATTTAATTTGAATAATTATTAACATTTGCTTTTACGGCTTTGAAGCAATTTGAAAAATACACCTTCATTTGGATTAGAAAGGTACCAAACATATGGACTATTAGGTTTTTCAGGCTATAACTCAGTTTATTCATTCATTCATTATCTTCTGCCTACATTTACATTTAGTCATTTAGCAGATGCTTTTATCAAAAGCGACTTACAAGGTGAGTACAGGGTTCATCACAACATCCCTGGAGTAATGAGGGTTAAAGGTCTTGCTCAAGGACCCACATTGGTAAATTCAGTGGACCTGGGATTTGAACCCACAACCTTCAGATTGATAACCCAACACCCTAACCACTGAGCCACCTGCTTAATCCTCTACTAGGGTCGTGGTGGTGGTGGCGGGGGTTCCCCATGGCAGTCCATGGCATTTACACCCAGGACAAGATGTCAATTTAACACTGTGCAACTCATAGTTTGATTTTAGTGTATTGAACAAATATTTTGTTGGTGGGGGGGGCTTTCTTTAATTAGACCGTTTCTTTATTTGTGCTTTATACTGCACTGCAATGTTAATGGAAGATAATTACAATGGGAGTTATTTATCAGTTATGGCCGGGCTGTTGTATATTATACTTTTTGTTATATGATTATTCCATTCATTATCTTCCGCTTTATCCTCTATCAGGGTCGCTGGGGTTCCTCGATGCCCATCCAGGGAAGAACGTCCGCGCTGGGTAGATACACCCAGGACAGGACGCCAACCCATCACAGGGCATGTATGATTATTAGTAAAGAAATGATTGGTTCTGCAACATTGTGGCTCAAACAGCATCAACAGAATCTATATTTTATTCCAACCTAATATTTAAATTACATTTTTTAAATTCTACCACTTTGGGTAAACTGGGTCCGTAAAACGGAAATTTGTCTGCCTTTCATGTACCACATGTTATGTAAATGACAATACAGTCTCCTTGAATTAACAAATTAAAGTAAGTTGAACTGAGAAAACTTAAAAAATCTCCGCTTATGAAAACTGAACATAAACACATGGACCCAATCAAGGTGAACACACAATTACTCCAGAACATTTTTGTGCTTTATTAGTTAATAAATTACAAACTGCATGAATTATTTCTCTAATGATTATTATTAATATCACCACCATCATCACGGTTGTAACAGGTACACTGTTGTTATTATTATTAGTACTAGTATTATTAGTAGTAATAATATTGTAAAGCCCAAAGACTTCATTAAAGTAATTTTCAAAAAATGTAATCCTTAAAAACTGAACTTGTTTAACACATGCCAGCATCCCTTAATGTTTAACTCTAGGTCTAGGTGGCAGGGATTTGTGGTAATCCAAATTCATCAACCAGGACACCATCCTAAAACACACAGAAACATTAAGAACAAATAAGAATTACAGTGTTTACAGTTAAATAAAACCCATTATGTATGAATATGGGGGCGGTACGGTGGCTTAGTGGTTAGCATGTTCTCCTCTCAGCACTAGGGATTCCCGGTTCGAATCCCAATCTGTGTCTCCCTGTGTCCGCGTGGGTATCCTCCGGGTTCTCCGGTTTCGTCCCACAGTCCAAAAACATGGATCAAGTCAATTGAGTTCTCCAAATTGCCCCATATAGAGTGTGTATGTGTGAGTGAGTGTGTGCCCAGTGATAGATTGGCGCCCTGTTCTGGGTCTATCTGCCCAGCACCCAAAACGTTCTCCCCTGGATGGGAATGGGGAAGCCCCTGCGACCCTAATAGAGGATAAGGTGGAAGATAATGAATGAATGAATATGAATATGTAAAATTATAGATTTACATTTAGTCATTTAACAGATGTTTTAATCCAAAGCGTCTTAAAAATGAGAGAACAACAGTGGTTGTTAACGAGAAAACAAATAAACTGCAATATAATCTTTATATTTATGATTAACTAATCCTCTAGAATTGGGACTATAAAAGAACCAATATTTGGCAGTATTGGGGTGTCTAAAAGACTCAAGTGTATGTCCTCATTATACCTAAAAGAAAGAACATTAAATATGACCTTTAGAGAAGCAGCTCACCAGTCTTGGAAGGGATATAATGTCAGTTGACGAAAATTAAGAGTAAAAATATATATTTTAATAGAAATCCTTCTGAAGTGTGAGCATCCAGGCAAATGCAGAATAAATCAAGTGATTTAATGTCAGGAGATATACAAACCTCCAAAACAAGATATGTTAATTTACAGACATTAAAAGTGCTGAGAGGAGAACATTTTAACCACTAAGCCACCGTGCCGCCCCAATTATTATTATTATAAACTGTATTTCATTCATTCATTCATTATCTCCCGCTTATCCTCTATTAGGGTCGTGGTGGGGTTCCCCATGCCCATCCAGGGAAGAACGTTTCGGGCACTGGGCAGATACACCCAGGACATGGCGCCAATCCATCGCTGGACACACACTCACTCACACAGACACACTCTATAGGGGGCAATTTGGAGAACTCAATTGACTTGATCCATGTTTTTGGACTGTGGGAGGAAACCGGAGAACCCGGAGGAAACCCACGCGGACACGGGGAGAACATGGAAACTCCACCCAGATGGGGATTCAAACCGGGAATCCCTATTGCTGAGAGGAGAACATGACATGCTAACCACTAAGCCACCGTGCCACCCACAGAGTGCATTAATTAAGGCAAGAAAATACTGAAAATTTTGTGCATTATTTATTCATTATTTCATTCCTTCATTATCTTCCACTTGCATTATTTATTCCAATTTAAAAAAAATAGATGAAGAAGGAATATTAATTTGGTGGCAATTGACTGTGATTGTTACTTTTCAACACAAATTGTTATTGCTGCAGCGGTGGTATTACTTGTTAATGATTTAATAGGTCTATCATTTCTTACCTGGTTTTTGATTGTTGATTTAAGAGAACCAAATAACATTTACATGTGAGTGTTCCCATACTTTTGGCTATAGATAGATAATATTATTGGTTACTGATTTGTTAAATAGAGTATAACCTTATTCGTTTTGCTGTCGCTGGGAATTCCCTCTGGTATTGATGGAGCAGATGAAGCTTCATCCAGATACGAGCTGTCATCATCCAGCAGTAACTCATCTCCAAGGGCATCCAACTCTGAGGTCACATTTCACATACACACTGTACTGTCTCGAACCTGGAACAGTTGATTCAGATATGCATATGCATGCACACTCCCACAGGGTCTACCTGCTTCTAGTTCATCTTCATCAATTTCTGGTGTACCATAGCTACGACTTAAAGCATCTTGTACTTCATTTGCCTCCTCCATCATGTCCTCGAGCTGGTCCTGTAGATCCTTATAAACACAGGGTTAAGAATATAAGCTTACCATCAACATAGAATTTGAATCACACACAAACACATCAACTTTTTTTCATTTTAATAGTTTCTAATGTTAGGGCCATGTCTACATTTACAGCACATACTTCAATCTGGTCCATCTTCACTTGCTTATAGGCCTTTTTCATTTCTTTTGCTCCGATCTTCATTGCCTCAACCTACAAAATTCGAAAACAATCAGAACAGATCTGCTCATGATACTTGTCAGCAGTATTCATGAAAAGAAAAAAAGCAGAAAGGCTTACTGTTGTTTTAGTGTCTTTTAAAGACTGGATTGTATAATTGGCTTGTTCCATGTTAAAGGACTGTTGGGTCAGCTGATCTTTCTGGCTCTCATACCTTCATAATAAAAGAAAGAGAGAAACACAAGGATGCTCATAATGTACAGAACCTAAATTAAAATTGGTTTGTGAGTCTGATCGTAGTCTGAAAGTTATGGTGCTGACATTAAACATTATAATGCACAAAAATCTTAACAAAAAATCTTGTAAAAAAACCTCCTGTATGCAAATGTTTCATGATAAAGCAATGTTTCTTGCACTTGCTGATAATGATCCCAACCAAAACTACACTCTCTCTGTACCCACACACACACACACACACACACACACACACACACACACACACACACACACATATATATATATATATATATATATATATATATATATAGGAACCTATTTTCATCCAATCAATGTAAATCCAACTAATTTGTTCTCAAGACTACAAAATAATACAAACTAAACACATTTAAATAAATTATTATATATATTATATTGCCCAGCGATAGATTGGCGCCCTGTCCTGGGTGTATCTGCCCAGCGGCCGAAACGTTCTCCCCTGGATGGGCATGGGGACCCCCCCCCACGACCCTAATAGAGGATAAAGCGGAAGATAATGAATGAATGAATATATATTATATATAAATAAATTTTGTGTTTAATATTTAAAACAGAATAAATAATATATACAGTATTCTATATAATTTAATATCTTCTATTTTTTAATAACTCGCTTCTGGCACAGGCTCCGCCATCCTGTTTGTGTAACATGATTGTACCAGCAGAATAATTTTATTGAGATTTTATCTGCATTATTAGAGAAATGTATCCAAATTTAATTAGAGAAACTTTATCATAAATCATGACTGTTTTGCAAAATCAATAGCAGTTCATAGATGAGTCAAGTCAATCCAAATGATCATGTGACCAAATATGAAGTGTTATAACAAGTATAGGGGGAATCATAGGCTTATGGTTAAGGAACAAGTCTTGTGATATAAAGGTCCCCGGTTCGATTCCCAGTCCCATCAAGTATCACGACCAAAGGCAACTAACCCCAACACACTTCACCAGTGTGTGTGTTTCACAGCAGGATGGATTAAATGTGAAGAAAAAATTCCTCGGTGTGTGTGTGAGCACAGTGGGCAAAACAGATCACTTTATCACTTTATAATGTAAATATTTCATACTTACAGCCTTTTCTGCTTGAGAACCCTCATTGCCTTTTGTTTTACTGCATTCTGAAAAATGAAAGCTTGCATTATTTATGACATTTCAAATTTTAAAGTAAATATTCTTTATTGGGGCGGCACGGTGGCTTAGTGATTAGCATGTTCTCCTCTCAGCACTAGGGATTCCTGGTTCGAATCCCAATCTGGGTGGAGTTTCCATGTTCTCCCCGTGTCCGCGTGGGTTTCCTCCGGGTTCTCTGGTTTCCTCCCACAGTCCAAAAACATGAATCAAGGTCATATGAATTCTCCAAATTGCCCCATATAGAGTGTGTCTTTGTGAGTGAGTGTGTGTCCAGTGATAGATTGGCGCCCTGTTCTGGGTGTATCTGCCCAGCGCCCGAAATGTTCTTCCCTGGATGGGCATGGGGAACCCCCACCCCAACCCTAATAGAGAATAAAGCAGAAGATAATGGATGGATGGATATTTGTTCAATTTAACATTTACAAGTTTTGTATAACTTATAACATAACTTTGTGTTTAAAAGTATTAATTAACATTTAAAAAGTCTTAAATAACACGTAGGTTTCCTCCGGGTTCTCTGGTTTCCTCCCACAGTCCAAAAACATGGATCAAGTCAAGTGAATTCTCCAAATTGCCCCATATAGAGTGTGTCTGTGTGAGTAAGTGTGTGTCCAGCAATAGATTGGCACCCTGTCCTGGGTGTATCTGCCCAGCGCCCGAAACGTTCTACCCTGGATGGGCATGGGGAAACCCCTCTGCGACCCTAATATAGGATAAAGCAGAAGATGATGGATGGATGGATGGATGGATGATTCATCCCTGTACTGGTACACACTGGTACTCGGGGCTGCAGGGAGACAGCAGGTGATGCTGTACCTTTGCAGGACCATCCCTCATCTTCTTCATCTGATCTTTATACTTGATGAGCTCCGCGTCCGTCACTGCGATTTTCTTGTCGATCGCCTGAGTCCGAGCTTCGATCTGAAACGGCGGCCATCATAAGTGCTAACGACGCAGCAGACCCGCGCACTAGAACACAAAGACAGCAAAGCAAGAAACGGCTCACATTTCCGATACATTCCGAAAGGTTGGGAGGCGCCTGGCTCCTGTTTCTGCCGAAAAGGCGATTCATGGTTAGCGAAACGTCCGACTAAAGAAAAGAAAGAGCTAAACATGCATCAGACAGAAGGATAACCCAGCGGCCACTGAATCGACTCCGCCAAATGATTCTCTGAAGTATCTCGATTCCTGCTTATCCCTAAAGTGAGGGTTACAAGGAGTCGAATCAATAAAATGTCACTTGTGAGTCTTCCCCGTCAACTGATGACCACAACGTATTAAGGACTTTCAAGACTTTTAAACATTAGGTTATGTAAAAAGTTATAGAAAACTTTCGTAAATGTTAAATTGAGCAAGAATTCGAAGGTTTGACTCATCCATCCATCCATTATCTTCCCCTTTATCTTCTACTAGGGTCGTGGGGGGAGAACGTCTCGTGCGCTGGGCAGATACACCCACGACAGGGCGCCAATCTATCGCTGGGCACACACTCACTCACACAGACACACTCTATATGGGGCAACTTGGAACATGGACACTCCACCTTATGAACCCGAATCTCCAGGGCTAATAGGTGGATGTGTTAACCACTTCAGTGAACCTGGGATTTGAACCTACAACCTTCAGATTGATAGCCCATCATCCTCAACACTGGACTACATTAAGCATGTGTGACTTCCTGCATGCAAGCAGTTAACTGGTAACAATATCCTAGTTTAAAAATTATTTATTTGAATATAATTAGAAATTGAAATCACTTTTTGAAAATAAAATTTTGTGTGAACTCTACATAACAACTATCATAATATATCTTGACTTTACATTATATTTATGTCTCATTAAAAGTGATATTTGTTTTTATAATTATTTTCACTTTTTTCTACAAACAGTGAGAAGCTTTGTAAATTATGATTGAGGGACCTGACCTGATGTTCCATCTGGGCCTGTGGTTTTCTGGGTTAAGACCCTCATCAGTCTTTCTCCTCACCTCATCTGAAGCCAGAATAAGTGGCTCCTTTGTAAAGGGGAGCAGGGCAGTGCTGGCAACTGCGCATGAGCAGTGACCCTAAGTGTGTATAGCAGGTATTTATCGCAGTAGGAAGAAAAGCATCTGTAATTGCTGTGTACTGGCTGGACTCTTATAGTCAGTGATTGCTTGGATTCCTTGTCACATTTGTTTAGATGCGGGATGGTGCTGAACACACACACACACACACACACACACACACACACACACACACACACACACACACACAGTTTCTCCACTTACTATATATATGGACTTTGTAGTTCTATTCTGTAGTCCATCTGTTTCTCTACATACTTTGTTAGTCCCCCTCTGTTTTCTGATTATCAGGACCATCACCCTAATAATACATGACCTTTGGGAGTCCTGATCATCAGAGGTCCTGATAAATTAATTCATTCATTATTAATGCTGGCAAGTTATTAGTCCGTCCATTACTGCTATTTTCAAAACATTTGATTTGTCATATATCCATCCATCCATTATCTTCCGCTTTATCCTCTATTAGGGTCGCGGTGGGGTTCCCCATGCCCATCCAGAACATGCTAACCACTAAGCCACGATGCCGCCCATTTGCCAACAAATTAGAAAGTGCATAGCAGGTAGAATATTTAATAAATTACACACCCTCGACAAAAAAGGGAAAAGTCCCATGTGAACGAAATCCTCTTTTCCTGCCATTTCATGGGCCCATGGATTGCTGCTTCCAGCCATCACACTGTGCCATGGCAACACCAGTGCTTCAAAAATCTGAAGACTGAAAGCTGGTTCAAAAATGTAATTACCTGCACAGATACACACAAAAGAAAAATGGCTAGTGCACAGTAATTGAGCCAGCTCTTGTCTCTTGTAGCATGGCTTTACTGGAAAACTGTATGAGCCTCAGGCTGGGATGACCGTGAACATGAACTGATTGTGCAAATGTTTATCTTTTGAAAAATCGATGGATTTTAACTGTAGTATAAATAGATAAACGATCCATATGAAATTGTAACGTTGCCACAGTAGTGCTAAGAATGTTACTTAGTAATAAACGTAATTATTATTATAGTGTTAGTGTATAGTATAGTGTATTATAGTGTTATATAGTATATAGACTTAAGTTTTTTGGTAGACTTAGAAATTCTTTAAGCTGAATTTTGAGAATCTCCTGCCAAAAAAAAAGAAAAAAAAATCTGTATTCTGCACTATTGTGAATGCAACATCATTACATGACCCCTAGACATGCAGACACTGCAGATGGACTGCTGATTTTCATCACTCTTCACATATAAAGGCAGGTTAGCTGCTCCGAATATACCATGGCGAGTCATTTGCCTTAAAGCATCATTATTCTAAGATTCGATCTGCAATTAATGATTGTAAGCATTGTGTCAGTCAATCTTTTATCATAGCATTGTGTTTTTTGTCATTTGTTCTATTCGAATGTGCTCCTTTTCAGAATCACTTGACAAGTTCAACCCACACATTTTCCATTTCTCTTAGTACCAATTACATGAAGTCTGTCTATATAGCTGTGTTTTATGTCACTGTAATGAAATATTCAATCTACTTTGATTGAAGGCAACTGTTAATTAAAAGCAGTACCTTCCACAAGTTTTGGTTTATTAATAACAACAAGCAAGGGTTTAAAAAAATTCACTCGGTAATAAAAAAAAAGTTAGTGTGATATTTCACACTAAAACAATGGAAAAATATTACATATAACTAGGAATGGAATTTATTTTGATGAAAAGATAAAAATTGGTTCATGGGTTTAACTATTAGGGTTGTGAGTGGTGGTGGCGGGGGGGGGGTGGTCCCATGCTAATCCACGGGAGAAGGTTTCAGACACTCAGGACAGGGCACACACTCACTCACACAGACACACACACTATATAGGGACAATTTTGGACAAATTTAGGGACAATTTAAAGCAACCAATTCACCTTGAATCCATGTTTTTGTACTGTGGAAGAAAACCGGAGAACCTGGAGAAACATGACCTTTTAGGAGACGTGGTAACAAAGCATCATTAAAGATTACAGTCCACAAATCTCTAGGTTAGAGAGTACTTTTGGAAAAGTACGGGTTGGTAAGCATTACTTATGGATTTTACGATATACAGAAAAAAAGAGGGCAACAAAGATTCTACAGATTACAGAGTACATTGAGGAGTGGTAAGCTTTATTTACATATATTACAGGATACTAACAGGAAGAAAGAGGGAAGAAAAGTCCACTTTAGATCAACAGCCTGCAAAACCCTGAATTGCAGAGTACGTTCAGATAAGTACAGAATGGTAAGCTGCTCTTACATACAGTATATCACCTTGAACTTACAGGAAGGAAGGGGGGGAACAGTGCACCACTTTAGATTACAGCCCACAAACCAATTACTTGCAGTACTTTTAGAAAAGTATGAGTATTATTAAACCTTGTGAAACTATATATTACAGTGTATTTTCAGTAAAGAACAGGGCAGTATGCCATACTTACATAGATATCAGTGTACTTACAGGAATAAAGGGAAACAAAACTCCAGTTCAGATTACAGCCCACAAAATCTTAAGTTACAGTATAGATTT
The DNA here is from genome assembly GCA_019802435.1 of Corydoras maculifer. Classification (NCBI taxonomy): domain Eukaryota; kingdom Metazoa; phylum Chordata; class Actinopteri; order Siluriformes; family Callichthyidae; genus Corydoras; species Corydoras maculifer. The sequence goes on from JAFMOD010000676.1 coordinate 324,076, forward strand.
TTACGAAAATACAGTATAATAGGCTACATTTACATGTATTACAATGCACTTACAGGTAGAAAGGTTATAAATAAAACTAGGGATGATTTATTTGATAACATTCTGAATATACTAAATGGTTCAAGTCTCAAAATGTGCATATTTGACTCACTTTCTGAGTTGATAAATGCATCATCAAAAAAAAAACGAATGGTTCATTCGAAAGTCCCACTGAGATGATGACCCAAAGGTTCGACCAATGACCCATAAACAGACAGAAGGCAGATTACTTGCTTAACTCATGGGGGCATTTCTTTCAAAGGCCAAATTAGGTGTATAATATGCATAATAGATGCTCCATCACACACAATAACCTTTATGAAAAATGTACACAGAAGATAATTATTAGTCTGGTCAATTGTAATTAGATAACATGTTAATTACTAGATCTGATTTCATCGAGCCCTGAGTTTGCAAAAGCAGCACAAAGCTCGGCATAAAGTAAAATTAATTCAAAATAGTGTTTGGGTTTCTTCTTTATGAGAAATACACTGTCATTTAAATTTATATTACTGTCACGTAATAAAGCGAATTAACTTATTATATAAGGAAATTACACATTCTAATTTTTCACTGAGCAATTAAGCACACACACACACACACACACATATACATATATATATATATATATATATATATATATATATATATATATATATATATATATATATATACCATTTTTAAATTTTACTTGCACAGTGTTTTATTTGTATTCATTCATTCATTCATTCATTATCTCCCACTTTATCCTCTATTAGGGTCGAGGTGGGGTTCCCCATGCCCATCCAGGGGAGAACGTCTCGGGCGCTGGGCAGATAGACCCAGAACAGGGCGCCAAGCCATCGCTGGGCTCACACTCACTCACACAGACACACTCTATATGGGGCAATTTGGAGAATTCGATTGACTTGATCCATGTTTTTGGACTGTGGGAGGAAACCGGAGAACCCGGAGGAAACCCACGCGGACAAGAGGAGAACATGGAAACTCCACCCAGATAGGGATTCGAACTGGGAATCCCTAGCGCTGAGAGGCGAACGTGCTAACCACTAAGCCACCTTTATTTGTATTATTATTTTATTATTATATTATATTATTATTATATTATTATTATTATGACATCCATCCTGTAAATACAGTGCATTTAAGCATGGTATGCTATAATAAGCAGACTCTATGGTGCATAGTTCAGGATAAAAGTACACCCTGCAATTAATTTTTATTCATACAATATTAACTTTTAATAAAAATATTTATCTGGACTTATATTAGCTAATTTAAAGTGATATCTGTTTGAGTCAATATTGTTTTTTTTATTATTAATTTCATTAGTAGGTTAAACATTTTTTTTGAAGTAATTTGTTTTTTTGTTGTAGAGTGTACATCATTTTTTTATGGCATACACATGGAGACACACACACACATACACATCAGCCTGGATTGTCATGATTATTCTCTTAAAAATAATATTGAAAAAACAACAAATATATTACAAAAAAGAAAAAGAAATGTCAAATCCATAAATAAATCGTGTAGTGTCATTGAGTAATAAAAATGCAGTAGTCCTCCATAAACTTGTCTGTACATGAAGGCCTCTGGGACTTATATAATAAGTAGCCAACAATTTTTATTGGTGTATTTTCTGCGAATATAAAATATGCTGATTTTAGGTGCTGAATTGATTTAGCATTCTAACAGCTTGTCTGCCTCTCAGCACTGGGGATCCAGGTTCGAATCCCAATCTGAACATTTCCATGTTCTCGCCCTGTCCATGGGTTTTCTTTGGGTTCTCTGGTTTCCTCCCATAGTGCAAAAACATGGATTCAAGTTGAAATGCGTGCTAAATTGCCCCTTTATATAGTGTGTGTGTCTGTGTGAGTGAATGGGTGCACAGCAATGGATTTGTGCCCTGTCCAAGTTGGATGGATGATTTGGATGGATGATCTGGATGGGCATGCGGGAACCCCCTCCTACAACCCTAATATACGATTAAGCGGAAATAAATGAATGAATACGGGAGGCACGGTGGCTTAGTGGTTAGCATGTTCTCCTCTCAGCGCTAGGGATTTCCAGTTCGAATTCCAATCTGGGTAGAGTTTCCATGTTCTTTCCGTGTCCGCGTGGGTTTCCTCTGGGTTCTCCGGTTTCCTCCCACAGTCCAAAAACATGGATCAAGTCAATTGAGTTCTCCAAATTGCCCCCTATAGAGTGTGTCTGTGTGAGTAAGGGTGTGCCCAGCGATAGATTGGCGTTCTGTCCTGGGTCTATCTGCCCAGTGCCCGATGGATGGAATGAATAAATAAATCAAGTTAAAGTTACTTAGTCTGTCTGAAGCATGAACACATTTTTACAGCTGTGCAGTTTACAAAATGAAAAAAAAACAAGCAACAGTCTGAATCATATCTGCTCTCTGATAACTATTTCAGTCATTTTCCAGGTTTTGATTTCTGAAGGGTAAATTACGGCATACATACTAAAGAAGGCTCTATGTATGTATATATGTATCACAGTGTTCAAAAAAGCTGAAACACATTCATAGTTGTTTTCTTGTCATTTTCACGTCGGTCATTCGGTTTTGTATCGGTTCCCAGTTTGCATTAGACTCCTCTGTCCTTCAGAAGTTCATGGTTCAACACATGGTCACATTTTGGTCACTGGCTCATATACATTCACAAACAGATTCACATCAGGAGTTTGCAGGTAGGAACTGATTCTTCGACCTGATTCCTTTTAATTACAAGCAGAAACGTTGAAGTCTCATCAAAACATCTCAGATTGGTTGGGTTTTCCATGGGCAGTTTCAGAAAAGGTATATTTACACAGGGTGTGAGGGATGAGATTATGTGGAGTATCCTTTTTAATCCAGCAAGAGGAGGGACATATTTTTTCAACAAACGGCTGGCCACAATGAGAAGGAAATACTCAGGCGAAGTAACTACACATGACCTACAACACCTTTCGCAAACTCCATAAGTGACATAAGTGCCAAGTGACCCAGCGCCTCTTCTCTAAATCGCAGTAGTAATCTGTGTCAGTCCCAAGTCATTGGAGATCTCCTGGCCTTGAAAGGAGGAGAGCTCCACGGCTAGTCATACAGGTCTGCCATGGACACCCTCACCTCGGCCTTCCAGAGGGCAAGTGTGCTCACGGAGGGTGCTCCTGACCCGCATCACACCGCCGCCATCTGCCTTGCCTCGCGCCGGGCAGCAGAAATCACGGAAGCAGCGTTTGAAGTTTTCATCCAGGAAAGCGTAGAGTATGGGGTTGAGGCTGCTGTTGGTATAGCCAAGAGCTACACAGAAGAAGTAGGCTCCCATGACGGCCGTGGTCTCGGGTACGTCGGGGGCCAGGGCCTTGACCAGAATGAAGATGTGAATAGGTGTCCAGCAAACAACAAACACTGCCACCACCACTAGCACAAGGCGAGTGATGCGCCGCAGGTTGCGGTCTTTCTCACGGGAGCCTGAGAGGAGGCGCACACTCTTCAGGCGTAGGACCATTAACGTATAGCACACGCTGATGATGAGGAGAGGTGCCACAAAAGCAAACACAAAGACACAGATTTTCATCAGCGTGTCCCAGTAGACGTAGGGGTCGGGGAATTGCAGCGCACACTCTGTAGTCCCTGAGAAGCACATGTAAACATGAACGTGTTACGCAGAACTGACCTCAGAAAAGACCTTCGAAATGACATTTGGATTCGGGGCGGCACACTGGCTTTGTGGTTAGTACATCCACTGGGGATCCAGGTTGGACTCCAGATTTGGGTGGAGTTTAATGGTTCTCCCAATGTCCCTGTGGGCTTCCTCCCACAGTCTAAAAACATGGATTCAAGGTGAATTGACTGCCTTAAGTTACCCCTAGGGCGGCACGGTGGCTTAGTGGTTAGCACGTTCGCCTCTCAGCGCTAGGGATTCCCGGTTCGAATCCCCATCTGGGTGGAGTTTCCATGTTCTCCCCGTGTCCGTGTGGGTTTCCTCCGGGTTCTTCAGTTTTCTCCCACAGTCCAAAACCATGGATCAAGTCAATTGAGTTTTCCAAATTGCCCCATATAGAGTGTGTTTGTGTGACTGTGTGCCCAGCAATAGGTTGGCGCCCTGTCCTGGGTGTATCTGCCCGGCGCCCAAGACGTTCTCCCCTGGATGGGTATGGGGAACCCCACCGCGACCCTAATAGAGGATGAAGCGGAAGATAATGAATGAATGAAAGTTACCCCTATACAGTGTCTACCCCTATATAGTGAGTGAGTGTGTGTCCAACGAAAGATTGGTGTCCTTTTCTGAGTGTATCTGCCCAGTGCCCAAAACGTTCTCCCCTGGATTGGCGTGGCAACCCCCCCTCCAACCAACCACCAAACACCCTGGTAGAGGATTAAACGGAAGATAATGGATGGATGATTTGTATCCATTGTATGGCCCTTAACCCTTTAAAATATTATATGAAACTACATTTAAAAATCTATCACTTTCTATTACTTTACATTTACGTCTTAAAAGAAAGGAACACATTAGCGTACATTTACTTACTGAGCACTTTGTTGGAAACAATGCAGGTGGGAAGGTGTCTCATCGACCTTAATGTTTCACATGTATTGTATTCAGAGCTCAGTTTGGTTCTTTTTATTTAGCATAGTCCTTATAAAGCTGGCACCAGTCTGGTCAGCCTCCATTAACCACTCTCATAAATTAAAAAAATAAAGAACTACCCCTCAGTAGAGACTGTTGTGCATGAAATACCAACAACCAACATCAGCATTTATAAAAAAAATACTCACGCTGCCTTGTCTAGCCTGAACAATTATGCCATGGTCAAAGTTTGTCCAATGTTCCTCTATTCTATTGGTTGCACACATTATCTACATAATGTTATACATTGCATATGGACGATTATAAAAAGACTTTTCCAACAGTTTTATTAAGCTGTACAGATGCCTGATCGTTATCATTTTAAAGTAATACCGCATCATAAATTAATATAATGGTTGGCATGATGGGCGGCACGGTGGCTTAGTGGTTAGCACGTTCTCCTCTCAGCTCTAGGGATTCCCAGTTCGAATCCCCATCTGGGTGGAGTTTCCATGTTCTCCCCATTTCTGTGTGGGTTTCCTCCGGGTTCTCCAGTTTCCTCCCACAGTCCAAAAACATAGATCAAGTCAATTGAAGCCTCCAAATTGCCCCATATAGAGTGTGTCTGTGTGAGTGAGTGTGTGTCCAGTGATAGATTGGCGCCCTGTCCTGGGTCTATCTGCCCAGCGCCCGAAACGTTCTCCTCTGGATGGGCATAGGGAACCCCACCGCGACCCTAATAGAGAATAAAGTGAAAGATAATGGATAGACCGTTGGCATGATCGTGTTGTGGTTAGCATGTTCTCCTCTTAGTACTATGGATTCCCGGTTCGAATCCCAATCTGGGTGGAGTTTTCAGGTTCTCCCCGTGTCCGCGTGGGTTTCCTCCGGGTTCTCCAGTTTCCTCCCACAGTCCAAAATCATGGATCAAGGTCAATTGAATTCTCCAAATTGCCCCATATAGAGTGTGTTTGTGTGAGTGAGTGTGTGCCCAGTGATGGATTGGCACCTACATAATGTTATACATTGCATAGTTAATGAAAAGTGTTGGTACCATTGTTGGTCTGAGTGCTTCCGAGAACCATGGCTGGAATGCCAGCAGCAGAGGACAGGACCCAGATCAGGACGTTGATAATCTTAGCTTTGACGGGAGTACGGAAGTCCAGGGCCTTGACTGGGTGACATACAGCCACGTATCGGTCGACGCTCATCATGGTCAGAGTGAAGATGCTGGTGAACATGTTGTAATAGTCAATCGAGATGAAGACCTTGCAGAGCACCTCTCCAAAAGGCCAGGAGTTCAGAAGGTAGTCAGTGCTCTGAAACGGCATGGTGGTGGTGACAAGGGCATCTGCTACTGCCAGGTTGAAAATGTAGATGTTGGTGGCTGTCTTCATCTTGGTGTATCTACAAGACCATAAAACAACAGTCCATATGGCGTAAGTAATTATACATTACAATCAGACTCTCCTGGCACTGCTGGATTTAAATATATATTATAGAAAGTCATTTACCTTTTATGCCACCAATACAGTTAAATAAATAATTATTATCCATCCATCCATTATCTTCTGTTTTATCCTCCACTTGGGTTGCGGGGAGGGGGGGGGTTCCCCATGCCCATCCAGGGGAGAACGTTTCGGGCGCTGGGCAGATACACCCAGGACAGGGCGCCAATCTATCACTGGGCACACACTCACACAGACACACTCTATATGGGGCAATTTGGAGAATTTAATTGACTTGATCCATGTTTTTGGACTGTGGGAGGAAACCGGAAAACCCGGAGGAAATTCACACGAACACAGGGAGAACATGAAAACTCCACCCAGATTGGGATTCGAACCTGAATCCCTAGTGCTGAGAGGGGAACCACTAATCACCACTAATCCACCGTGCTGCCCAAAATGATTATTATTATTATTTTTTATTTAAGTAAACACAGTTTAAATATTCCTCATTTTACCCATCCATTCATTATCTTCTGCTTTATCCTCTACTAGGGTCATGGGGAGGGGTTCCCCATGCCCATTCAGGGGAGAACGTCTTGGGCGCTGGGCAGATAGACCCAGGACAGGGTGCCAATCTATCGCTGGACACACACACTCTATATGGGGCAATTTGGAGAATTCAATTGACTTGATCCATGTTTTTGGACTGTGAAAGAAAACTGGAGAACCCGGAGGAAACCCACGCGGACACGGGGAGAACATGGAAACTCCACCCAGGTTGGGATTCAAACTGGGAATCCCTAGTGCTGAGAGGAAAACATGCTAACCACTAAGCCACTGTGCCACCCAAAATTATATATATTTTTTTAATTTAAGTAAACAGAGTTGAAATATTTCTCATTTTCCTGCTGCACGACGACCCGACTGCCTGCACAAATAACCAATCAACCGAAGGCTGATGACATTTTTTAAAATCAAAATGCAATCATTAATTCCACAATTCATTCATTTGATGTTCGAACCTTACATGAAAGGTTTGAGACAATTGTTTTTGAACATCTGGCGTGTACACACACTTTTTCATTAAAGTGGAAAATGAATTTTGATGCTCGACTATGCGCAGGTGCAATCATTAAACCTTGTGCACCAGTTATTAGCCCAGCGTGGAGTGACTGTTTCGGATCACCCGTTCTTCCCTTCCAGTCGCGCACCCGCTGATCATTTTTCGCTCCCTCGCTTTCATCATTTTTTTTCCAACAGTTTTATGAAGCCTATAGATGTTGTTTCGTGCCTGACTGTTATCATTTTAAAGTAATACCACATCATGAATTAATATAATGGTGGCTTAGTGGTTAGCATGTTCCATGTTTCCATGTTCTCCCCGTGTCCACGTGAGTTCCTCCGGGTTCTCGGGTTTCCTCCAACAGTCCAAAAACATGGATCAAGTCAATTAAATTCTCCAAATTGCCCCATATAGAGTGTGTCTGTGTGAGTGAGTGTTTGTCCGGTGATAGATTGGTGTCCTGTCCTGGGTGTATCTGCCCAGCGCCCGAAACGTTCTCCCCTGGATGGGCATGAGGAACCCGCCCGTGGTCCTAATAGAGGATAAAGCGGAAGAAAATGGATGGATGGTTGGCATGATGGTGTTGTGGTTAGCATGTTCTCCTCTCAGCACAGGGGATCCATGTTCAAATCCCAATCCGGGTGGAGTTTCCATGCTCTCCCCGTGTCCTTGTGGGTTTCCTCCGGGTTCTCGGGTTTCCTCCCACAGTCCAAAAACATGGATCAAGTCAATTGAATTCTCCAAATTGCCCCATATAGAGTGTGTCTGTGTGAGTGAGTGTGTGCCCAGTGATAGATTGGCGCCCTGTCCTGGGTGTATCTGCCCAGCGCCCGAAACGTTCTCCCCTGGATGGCCCTGGGGACCCCTCTCCCCCCGACCCTAATAGAGGATAAAGCGGAAGATTATGGATGGATGGATGGGTTCTCAGCTCAATCACAACGTCAGTTAGAAGGTCTTCTCTTCTCATCGAGTGACCTTACAAAGGTTCGGTCATGTTAACGGCGATTTCAGAAACAAACTTAAACCTTTTTTAACTGTATGTTGTAATTCCTTAAGTGGCCGAAGAGGTGCCAACAAACATTTCAGCATTCAGTTTCAGTTTATACAGAAAACCATCATTTTGAGCAACATATGGGTTAAAAAGCTTCCGGTATGTTCTTTGCTTAATGCCTCTATCTGTTGTTTAGAGGCGCTGCTTCATTTACACATGATGGCGGCTGCTTTTCATCTCCTTTAACAGCAAGGGCAGCAAGAGAAACACAATTACATGGGGGTTATCAACAGTTGTTTTGGCTCTTGCATGATCTGTGGCAAAAACCTTTCTACATCCAACATGAAATTATTAGGAGCAACAGTAGCAGGATTGAATACACAGATTATAAATCCCATACAGAATTTAACAAACTGCATATGTATCATTTTTGACCATTGTAATGATGTCACATCACAGTGTTTACTCTCTAACCTGCCAACGAACATCTATTTCTGTTCCAAACTATTCCTTTCAAAGATAAATAAGCCAGATGTTATTTTTTAAGTGCAGTCTGCAAATGTTGGATACACATCCATCCATCCATCCATCCATCCATTATCTCCCGCTTTATCCTCTATTAGGGTCGCGGTGGGGTTCCCATGCCCATCCAGGGGAGAACGTTTCAGGCGCTGGGCAGATACACCCAGGACAGGGCGCCAACCTATCGCTGGGCACACACTCACTCACACAGAAACACTCTATATGGGGCAATTTGGAGAACTCAATTGACTTGATCCATGTTTTTAGACTGTGGGAGGAAACCGGAGAACCCGGAGGATACCCACGCAGACACGGGGAGAACATGGAAACTCCACCCAGATGGGGATTCGAACCGGGAATCCCTAGTGCTGAGAGGAGAACATGCTAACCACTAAGCCAGTGCCGCCCTTTAGCTGTAAGTTGCTTCTGACAAATAACTAATTAAAAATGTAAATAGAACGTTTGAAACCAACTGCAAAAAAGAATTCAGACATCTATTAACACCAACCATTAACTCCTGTTCAATCACCTGACTGACTCCAGGGGATTATTTACTTCACTATTCTTTAAAGAACTCTCCATGAGTTTGCAGATCCACATGGGGGTGCCAGACCACCGGTTTGTGAGCAGTCCTCCACGACTTGTACCGACTTTGATTACATACGTTTTGCAGAAAGAAAATTTACAAACAGTCGAAGTAAACTGACCACCTAGAACATTTGCCATACAGCCTCCACCGAGCACCAGAGCAAGAACTCTGAGCAGGCAGCAGGACCCAAACTCCACCAAGAGTGCCATGAGGACAGGGACAGTTTCCTTTACCTGATAATGACATACATGACCAGGCAGTTGCCCACCAAGCCGATGACGAACACCACGGAATAGACAGCAGTGATGAGAGACACGATGGGAGACAGGGGCTCAGCCTCGGCCGGCCAGCTCTCATTGCCTGACGAGTTCGCAGCCACGTCGGAGAGAGAAGCCAAGTTCAGCAAACAGTCCTCAGAGCGAACAGACAGGCACTGGTCCTCTTTAAAAATCTGCACCACGCCGTTCTCCATCTGCTTTGGAGGAACAAATCATTCATATAATCAGTGGGTTCACATAAACAAAGTGGAATTAGGACGCAGACGCGTGTCCTTATTTGCGCGCACCATCCTTAGAATAAATCTCTGCATCGCACTAATAAAGATTCATTAATAAAGACATGCCAGCATGGGATAAAGAGAGAGAAACGACAGGCTTACCCTGTGAGAGCCAGGTGAGGTGGAGAGAAGTTGGAAACGCCTGCTGGAGGAGCTTTTCGGGACCAGCTGTTTGAGATGCGTCTGCGCGCTCTGTGCAGCAGCGGCGCTCCGGCCGCGTTATGACATCAGAGCGTCCGCCGCCCGAGCCACCCAACGCTGACACACCGAGTCCCAATCGAGGCTTCACTCCCAGCACTGCACTTGCTTTCCACGTAGTGACTCAATAAAGCTGCATATATAAACTCACCAGCCATTTTATTACGTGCGCATCCTCAGTTCCACACTCTGATCATACATCATCCATCCATCATCTTCCGCTTTATCCTCTATTAGGGTCGCGGGGTGGGGTTCCCCATGCCCATCCAGGGGAGAATGTTTCAGGCGCTGGGCAGATACACCCAGGACAGGACGCCAATCTATCTCTGGGCACACACACACACACACACACACACACACACACACACAGACACATTCTATATGGGGCAATTTAGAGGATTCAATTGAACTTGATCCATGTTTTTGGACTGTGGGAGGAAACCCGAGAACCCGGAGGAAACCCACAAGGACACGGGGAGAGCATGGAAACTCCACCCGGATTGGGATTCGAACCGGGAATCCCTAGTGCTGAGGGGAGAACGTGCCACCAAACTATCTATCTTAGCTTCATCCTCTATTATTAGTTGGAGGGGGCTTCCCAATGCCCATCCAGGGGGGAATGTTTCAGGCGCTGGGCAGATACACCCAGGACAGGACGCCAATCTATCACTGGGCACACACTCACTCACACAGACACACTCTATATGGGGCAATTTGGAGAACTCAATTGACCTTGATCCATGTTTTTGGACTGTGGGAGGAAACCAGAGAACCCGGAGGAGACCCAAACTATATTACCTTTTCAAAGTCTGGCTTTTTTCTTTATTATTATTGTTTAAACTGAACTGTTTGCACTTTGAGTGCAGAAAATGATCTGTTATAGTCTCAGTTCCGAGGCTATTGATATTTCTATACTTTACATTATTATGGTTTTAAAAAATGGATAGTTCTGGTCCTTATAGCTGATTGACTGAGCCGTTTGTCCATCCGTGAAATTACATTACCTCTGAGAGAGCCACCTTTGTAACAATGCGTGATATACAATACAATTCATTCATTCATTATCTCCCGCTTATCCTCTATTAGGGTTGCGGTGGGGTTCCCCATGCCCATCCAGGGGAGAACGTCTCGGGCGCTGGGCAGCTAGACCCAGGACAGGGCGCCAATCCATCGCTGGGCACACACTCACTCACACAGACACACTCTATATGGGGCAATTTTGAGAATTCAATTAACTTGATCCATGTTTTTGGACTGTGGGAGGAAACCAGAGAACCCGGAGGAAACCCACGCAGATACGGGGAGAACATGGAAACTCCACCCAGATTGGGATTCGAACCGGGAATCCCTAGCGCTGAGAGGCGAACGTGCTAACCACTAAGCCACCGTGCCGCCCATACAATACAATATAAAATGGATATATGGATGTATAGAAACAGCGAGTCAGTTCCCCATGAGCTCTAAGCCGGTTTCCTGTTACTCAGAGATCAACGTTCACTTTAAAAAAACAGACTACACCAGGTTGCGGAAGTTCACTTTTTGATCCAAGCCAATCAATCTAAGTTTGGCTGTGTAATTGGGCCTCACTTTCCGCCCTCGCATTGCACTAACACGGTTAATGCTCATAAAATCAGAAAATTGCACAATTACCAAAAATTAAATCCAGTGTGTCTGTGTTGGGGGTGTAATGAATATAGAGTCGCTTGCAGCCACAGGACCTTGGATTTGCTGGCCCATCATTTCCCAAATGCAATTAGAGAAAGAAGTAGGTTTGAAAGAAAGGAACACCTAATCATCGCTTAAAACTGGGTCGCTGTTACATTTCCCATCATACAATTAAAGTCTTAACTTTTAAACATTATGATTCACTCCTCATACCTTTAAAATTGTGAGTCATGCTATTTAATCCAGCAAAGAAAATGAGTATCGAACGCATCAATATATTCCTCGGTGAATATATTTTAATTGGGCTGTTGACATGATTTGTTCACCAGATGTCGGTAACATCCCAACAATCCACACCTACGAAGAAATAAAAAACAAATAAGTCCATCACGTTGTCATTTCATCTTAGACATCCCGGTAGATGGCAAAATATTCTTATTCATTATTCTTATGTACAGTCCTCCATTTTTCCATTCATTATTTTAAGTCTGCTAGTTACATATGCTAAGAAATGGCAACATCATGGCGGCACGGTGGCTTTGTGGTTAGCACGTTCGCCTCAATGCTAGGGATTCCCGGTTTAAATCCCCATCTGGGTGGAGTTTCCAGGTTCTCCAGTTTCCTCCCACAGTCAAAAAACATGGATCAAGTCAATTGAGTTCTCCAAATTGCTCCATATAGAGCGTGTCTGTGTGAGTAAGTGTGCCCAGCGATGGATTGGCGCCCTGTCCTGGGTGTATCTGAGTGTACCAGCGCCCGAGACGTTCTCCCCTGGATGGGCATGGGGAACACACATCTCTGAGCGCTTCACAAATATATCAATGCTTGGTATACAATGCACTTTTTTCCTGATGTTTTTTATAAACTGTAATTTGGCCACTAGATGGCAATATTTGATTGTTAGAGAAACCAGAAACCTGTCAATCAGCGATCAGCGTTAACTTCAAAATCAGACAAATTTACGTCGCGGAAGACCAATTTATTAAAGTTTATGTTTTCAAAAAACACATTTATGTGTGTGTTTGAAACCATTTTGGAAAAGCAATAAGGCACTCAAGGTTGTGTATTATTATGAATAAATCACAGGAAAGTAGTATAACTGTACTCCACCATACATCATGTTCAATTATACCACTTTCCTGTGAATTATTCACAATAATAACCACTAAGCCATCGTCCCGCCCAATAATAATAATAATAATAATAATAATAATAATAAATAAATATATGAAGTTATGCTGGCGGCACAGTGGCTTAGTGGTTAGCATGTTCTCCTCTCAGCACTTGGGATTCCTGGTTCGAATCCCCATCTGGGTGGAGTTTCCATTTTCTCCCCGTGTCCGCGTGGGTTTCCTCCGGGTTCTCCGGTTTTCTACCACAGTCCAAAAACATGGATCAAGTCAATTGAATTCTCCAAATTGCCCCATATAGAGTGTGTTTGTGTGAGTGAGTGTGTGTCCAGCGATGGATTGGCGCCCTGTCCTGGGT
>JAFMOD010000676.1:345115-371800 GCA_019802435.1 Corydoras maculifer
AGCTATAGTATTTGCTGACCTTTAACGATGGAAGTGACGGCAAAGACAAAGTGGAAGGCCCGGCACGTCACAAGAATGACAATGGTAAATATTTCATATGTCTGAATGGCTGTTTTAATGTTTAATACACACAAAAGATGCTGGCTCATTCAACGTTGGTTAATGAGCAGGGCGTGCATGCAGACCTGGTCCGGTACCTGATTGAGCCTCCCATTCTGTTTTTCTCTTAACGAATAAAGAGCTATTGACATGGACACGGGGAGAGCAAAGAAACTCCACCCAGATTGGGAATCGAACCGGGAAGCCCTAGTGCTGAGAGGAGAACATGCTAACCACTAAACCACCGTGCCGCCCACACTGTAAAGTTTGTTTAACAAAAAAATTTAAAATAATAAATCAATTCATTCATTCATTATCTCCCGCTTTATTCTCTATTAGGGTCGCGGTGGGGTTGCCCATGCCCATCCAGGGAAGAACGTTTCGGGCGCTGGGCAGATAGACCCAGGACAGGGCGCCAATCCATCGCTGGGCACACACTCCCTCACACAGACACACTCTATATGGGGCAATATGGGAGGAAACCGGAGAACCCGGAGGAAACCCACGTGGAGACACGGGGAGAACATGGAAACTCCACCCAGATTGGGATTCGAACCGGGAATCCCTAGTGCTGAGAGGAGAACATGCTAACCACTGAGCCTCCATGCCGCCCTATATATATATAAGCCTGAAACGTTCTCCCCTGGATGGGCATGGGGACCGCGACCCTAATATAGGATAAAGCGGAAGATAATGGAGATATATATATATATGGTTGTTATATATTCACCCACTGTACCACACACTGGTTGGACACAGGAGCACATTCAGCTTAAGACTCATTCCACCCAAATGCAGGTTCTTTGGTTAATGAGCGGGGCGTGCATGTAAACCTGGTCTGGTACCTGATGGAGCCTCCCATTCTGTTTTTCTCCAGACAAATAAAGAGCTATTGACATGTGTAATCAGAGGCAAAGCGAACCCGAGCCACGCAGAGATGTTTTAATGTGTTACTGAAAGTGGGATCGTGGCATGTGATGTGCTAGGCTGCACTCATTTCCCCATTGTGGCGCTTCACCACGCGTAGGCAGGAAAGAAAGCCTCTGCGAAAGCACTGCAGAGTCGCTCTTGTTTTGATCGTAGCCATGGGAACCGGCAATGTGGTGACCTGTGTCAACAAGGGCGAAGAGAGTCAGTCAATAAGGTGAGTTGATAATTTTCCACCTGAGTTACACAGCCACGGCTCGGTCAGGCTGTCAACATTGCAACCCGGCGCGGCTGTGTAAACTGCCCTGCGGGAGCTCGGAGGACGGCCTACAGGAAATGAACTCGATCATGCTGATCCTTCAGACTCATTAGCGCTCTGATTCAAGGCAAGCAGCAATTCTGCAGACAAATGACAGATCTCCCACCAGTCTCAGGATCCAGAAATATGGTCGTCTCCATCAATATGGCGATTTGTCTAAACTGCATGAAAAAGATCAAATAACACGACGCTTTATCCTTATAAGGGTCGGGGGGGTGGGGGGGGGGTCCCTCATGACCATCCAGGGGAGAACATTTCAGGTGCTGGGCAGATACACCCAGGACGGGACGCCAATCTATCACTGGACACACACTCACTCACACAGACACACTCTATATGGGGCAATTTGGAGAATTCAATTGACATCCACCACCCAAATAATACCTGCTCTGTGATGCTTCTGACCAACAGAGAACAGAACCAACAGGGGACTAACAAAAACAAGAACACAGATGGACTACAGTCTGTAATTGTAAAACTACAAAGTCCATCTATATGGTAAGTGAAGGAAATAGATAATGGAGCAAGGAGGTGTGTCCAAACTTTTGACTGTTACTGTATGTTATACTGTATAAACATTTAAAGGATACATTTTATTTAGAATGTATTATTTTATGTGGGAAAATCTTGGTCAACTGTATTAGCGTATAACAAACTAAATAATAATAATAATAATAATAATAATAATAATAATAATAATAATAATAATAATAATGGCGGCACGGTGGCTTAGTGATTAGCATGTTCTTCTCTCAGCATTAGGGATTCCCGGTTCGAATCCCCATCTGGGTGGAGTTTCCATGTTCTCCCTGTGTCCGCGTGGGTTTCCTCCGGGTTCTCCGGTTTCCTCCCACAGTCCAAAAACATGGATCAAGTCAATTGAGTTCTCCAAATTGCCCCATATAGAGTGTATCTGTGTGAGTAAGTGTTTGCCCAGTGATAGGTTGGCGCCCTGTCCTGGATGTATCTGCTCAGTGCCTGAAACATTCTCCCCTGGATGGGCATGGGGAACCCCCCCACGACCCTAATAGAGGATAAAGCAGAAGATAATGAATGAATGAATTATTATTATTATTATTAATAATTATTAATATTAATAATTATTATAATTATTATTAATAATAATAATAATAATAATAATAATAATAATAATAATAATAATAAATGAGGGCGGCACGGTGGCTCAGAGATTAGCACGTTCACCTCTCAGCGCTAGGGATTCCCGGTTCCATGTTCTCCCCGTGTCCGCGTGGGTTTACTCCGGGTTCCCCAGTTTTCCCCCACCGTCCAAAAACATGGATCAAGTCAATTGAATTCTCCAAATTGCCCCATATAGAGTGTGTCTGTGTGAGTGAGTGTGTGCCCAGTGATAGATTGGCATCCTGTCCTGGGTCTATCTGTCCAGCGCCCGAAACGTTCTCCCCTGGATGGGCAATAATAGAGGATAAAGCGGAAGATGATGGATGGATAAAAAATGATTCAGCATCAGTGCATTCATCAATGTCTGTTGTAAAACCCCTAATGCAGAAAATGGGTGAAGAGTCAAGTAAAGTCTGGATAACTCAAGCTGGTCGTTGATAAAGTTGGAAGAGAGGGAAAGGGAAAGCACACAGCCCAACACCCAACACCCTAACCAGTAGGGAGTGGTAGCTCAGTGGTTAGAGTGTTGGGTTGTCAATCTGAAGGTTGGGGGTTCAAATCCCAGGTCCACTGAAGTTACCAATGTGGGTCCTTGAGCAAGACCCTTAACCCTCATTGCTGCAGGGATGTTGTGATGAACCCTGTGTTCACCTTGTAAGTCGCTTTGGATAAAAGCGTCCAATAAATGACCAAATGTAAATACACAGTAGTGGGAACCTGCACATATACTGCCCAACTGTTCTCCAGCAGCCTCGTGGCTGCGGCTTGTTTTCCATTTTAGCGAGAGTCAGTACACAAATTACCCCGGCACAGCATCTGTCAGCACCCCTTACCCTGCAGTGTGTGCACAGACCGAGGGTGGCATTTCGAGGGCATTTGGAAATGACACGGCTTCTGTCGGGGGAAATAAAGATGATGTTCACGAGCTAGCTGGATCATCATCAAAATACGGACTTCGCTTGAAATTTACACATACGGCAGATGTCTATTAGATTCGGGGCACGTGTTCTGAGACACATGTTGCCATGGTACCTGATAAGTACGGAACATTTTATAGACAGGTAGTAAACTTCTCCTGCACCTAGAAATCCAGCTTCAGATGTAATGGAGTGTTACTACAGCAGATACATACACAGTCAAGCTTAATAACAACAACCACAATGATTATTCTTATAATTAATACGAATAATGATATTAATAAAGGCACGGTGGCTTAGTGGTTAGCATGTTCTCCTCTCAGCGCTGGGGGTTCAGGTTCGAATCCTAATCTGGGTGGAGTTTCCATGTTCTCCCTGTGTCTGTGTGAGTTTCTTCCCACAGTCCAAAAACATGGATCAAGTTAATTGAATTCTCCAAATTGCCCCATATAGAGTGAGTCTGTGTGAGTAAGTTTGTGCCCAGTGATGGATTGGCGCCCTGTCCTGGGTGTATCTGCCCAGCTCCTGAAACGTTCTCCCCTGGATGGGGATGGGGAACCCCCCCACGACCCTAATAGAGGATAAAACGGAAGATAATGGATGGCTGGATGGATGCATGTGGTTAGCACGTTCGGCTCTCAGCGCTGGGGTTTGAATCCTAATCTGGGTGGAGTTTCCATGTTCTCCCCGTGTCCGCATGGGTTTCCTCCGGGT
Organism: Corydoras maculifer; assembly: GCA_019802435.1. Classification (NCBI taxonomy): domain Eukaryota; kingdom Metazoa; phylum Chordata; class Actinopteri; order Siluriformes; family Callichthyidae; genus Corydoras; species Corydoras maculifer. Next base: position 349,232 of record JAFMOD010000676.1, read on the forward strand.
TCTCCGGTTTCCTCCCACAGTCCAAAAACACGGATCAAGTCAATTGAGTTCTCCAAATTGCCCCATATAGAGTGTGTCTGTGTGAGTGAGTGTGTGCCCAGTGATAGATTGGCGCCCTGTCCTGGGTGTATCTGCCCAGCGCCTGAAACGTTCTCCCCTGGATGGGGATGGGGAACCCCCCCCCCCCCCACGACCCTAATAGAGGATAAAGCGGAAGATAATGGATGGATGGCTGTGGTTAGCACGTTCGGGCTCTCAGCGCTGGGGTTCGAATCCCCATCTGGGTGGAGTTTTCATGTTCTCCCCGTGTCCGCATGGGTTTCCTCCGGATTCTCTGGTTTCCTCCCACAGTCCAAAAACATGGATTCAAGGTAAATTGAGTTCTCCTAATTGCCCCATATAGAGTGATAGATTGCCGCTCTGTTCTGGGTGTTCTCCCCTGGATGGGCATGGGACACCAAGTTTAACATCCAGGTTTGAATCTCGTTTCCATGTCCCCACTCCCACAGTCTAAAAACATGGATTCAAGGTGAATTGGCTGCTCTACATTGCCCCTATCTATCAGATACACAGTGTGTGAGTGTGAATGTGAATAAGTGTGTTGCCCAGTGATGGATTGCTGCCTTGGGTGTATCTACCCAGCAAGAGAAATGGGGAACCCCCCCCCCCCCCTTCTGTTACCTGAGCATAGAATTAGGTGGAGGATAATGAATGACTGAATGAATAATAATGTTTTGGGGTAACACTTACACAAGCTTGTTTTCCCAGCTCAGTCACATATTGATGAACCTCTCTGCTTTCCAGTGGCAAGATCTTCTATTACCTTAAACACCCTAAAATGTGGCTACCACACAGTCACTCTTATGAGTAAACACGTTATCTTCTGCATTTAACACAAAACACAGTCTACAGTGTATTTACTCACCTCTCGTTCAGTGTTTCCAGGATTTACTCCATACCCAGACCTTAAACATAGTAAATAATAAAATCGAGGTAAATAAATCAAGATGTTTGGTTAGAAAGATCTGTATTTCTAGTGTTTGTGGTACATTGTGAAGAGAGAACAAGCCAAAGAAACTTTCCGAACCTGCGGTCTGCAGGCACGGTGTGTGAAGTTTTATGTGCTTTACATACCAAACAGGGCGGCATGGTGGCTTAGTGGTTAGCATGTTCTCCTCTCAGCGAATCCCCATCTGGGTGGAGTTTCCATGTTCCCCCCGTGTCGCGTGGGTTTCCTCCCACAGTAAAAACATGGATCAAGTTAATTGAGTTCTCAAAATTGCCCCATATAGAGTGTGTATGTGTGAGTGAGTGTGTGCCCAGCGATGGATTGGCGCCCTGTCCTGGGTCTATCTGCCCAGCGCCCGAGACGTTCTTCCCTGGATGGGCATGGGGAACCCCCGCCCCCCACAACCCTAATAGGGGATAAAGCGGGAGATAATGAATGAACATTCCAAACAGGGCGGCACGGTGGCTTAGTGGTTAGCATGTTCTCCTCTCAGCGATTCCCCATCTCGGTGGAGTTTCCATGTTCTCCCCGTGTCGCGTGGGTTTCCTCTGGGTTCTCCGGTTTCCTCCCACAGTCCAAAAACATGGAGCCGAAGCACCCGAAACGTTCTCCCCCCCGCGACCCTAATAGAGGATGAAGTGGAAGATAACGGATTGATGGACTTACCAAACAGAGCTCACACTGCTTTTCTGAGAATGATCAGTGTGGAAGGAATCCTATTTTAGGGTCATGCCCACCCAGGGGAGAACGTCTCGGGCACTGGGCAGATACACCCAGGACAGGGTGCCAATCTATCGCTGGGCACACACTCACTCACACAGACACACTCTCTATGGGGCAATTTGGAGAACTCAATTGACTTGATCCATGTTTTTGGACTGTGGCTTAGTGTGGAAGGAAGACTGGTGCCCGACGGTGAGTTTGAGAACAAACCACACATGTAAGGCACTCACTCTAATCTCCCCAACCCAAACAAAAGAATCACACAAGCTTTAAACTACAACCCTTAACTGATGATTAGACGCAGTTCAGTGAGCAATGCCGGGTTCAGTGAATTGTAGCTTTGCTAATGCAGACTAATCGTCTGCAGAAGTGTAACTGCTGCACAACACTGCAAAAAATACAAAAAAATAAATAATAATAAAACACATTTTAGGATTTGGGACGTTAATCTTTATTGGAATGCATAATTTCACGACACGGGACATAAATAACACTTAATACCATCGCCTGTGGTAACTAATTTTTCTATTTCACAAGACAACCGTGACAATTTCACATGAATAAAGGAAATCTCCAGTCAGCTGGTACTGCCACAGAACCAAACACAGATACGTAGACGTTTACACCTGCTGAAATGTAAATACGGTGGTCGTGTTCGGTGTCAGTCACGACAGCCGGACCGCAGCCGGGTACGAAGCTCGTTGGAGGGTTATAGGGTCACTGATACACTACAACAACACATTGTTCTTGCACACTTCAGAGCAACTTATCAGTAGAGCCTCGCACGAGTGCTGAAGCAAACATAAGTACAATAGATGTTCAGCTTCGGGTGGCCACGGCTGGAGTGGTCTGCTCGGTGGACTGCAGCTGCTTTCCCAGGTACTCCCTGAAAAACAAGATGTAATTGTCAGGCTCCACAGCATTGCTTTTACTCTGGATCTGGGGAAGCGGCAAAGCTTTCTTGGTCCATTTCCGGTAGAGATTTGAAAAGCAGTGACTACAATGACTACTGCTCACAAAAGCACAAAAGTCATGGCTTCTAGTCATTTACATCGCACTCGTACGATTGAATATTCATCCATCCATTATTTTCCGCTTTATTCTCTATTAGGGTCGGGGGGGTTCCCCATGCCCATCCAGGGGAGAACGTTCCGGGCGCTGGGCAGATACACCCAGGACAGGGAGCCAATCTATCACTGGGCACACACTCACTCACACACACACACACTCTATATGGGGCAATTTGGAGAATTCACTTGACCTTGAGCCATGTTTTTGGACTGTGGGAGGAAACCGGAGAACCCGGAGGAAACCCACACCGACACGGGGAGAACATGGAAACTCCACCCAGATTGGGATTCAAACCGGGAATCCCTAGCGCTCAGAGGAGAACATGCTAAACATTAAGCACCGTGCCACCCCTATTAAATACTTTTAGATTTAAACGAATACATTTTGAGCATGTTCGCCTCTCAGCTCTAGGGATTCCCAGTTCAAATCCCCATCTGGGTGGAGTTTCCATGTTCTCCCCATGTCCGCGTGGGGTTCCTCCGGGTTCTCCTGAGAGGAGAACATACTAACCACTAAGCCACCGTGCCACAGTTTTATAATTATTATATTTTATTATTATTACTATTAGTACTATAATCAGGTTTATCATCAGATTTCAGAGTTAATTATTTATTGATAACATACAGAAAATATATATTTTTTCTTTTATTCAATATATTATACTTTTGGGGGGTTTTGTAGGTAAGAGGATTTGTCCAAGTAAACAACGCATCAAACAGCTGCTGAGGGAAATGGCAAATAAAAGCAGTAACAGCTGCTCCGTATACGTAATACGTCCAGAGAGATGTGGGGTTGTCATGATGCGGTTTCAGGAGCACTCCACCACGATGGCGACACAAAATGGAGCGCCACAAGCAAGAGCTGAAGTGCTTACAGCCTGGCCATGCAGGTAGATTTCACAATCTCTGTTTCTCCGTTCATTGCTCGGTGGCACAAAGGCGATGCTCACGACTAGCAGTGCGATGAGTGAAAAGTCACACAGATCCCTTTTAATTCCCTCAAACCAACACAACTAATCCCTTATTAATACTGATTTAACGAGATCACACAAGGCAGAACGGCTTGGCACCCCTGACAGAAAAAGCATCATCCATCAGACAAACTGCAAGATGGATAACTAATCTATTTCAGCAGCATCAGCTTTAACCAGCTCATAAAGGCCTGGCTCCATAGCAACAACCCAATGAACAAACCAACATGACTATCCATTGATGGTTAAGGCTAATGAATAAAGATCATTAGGGCATATACTGCATATGAGCACTACATAATGCTTACATATATCATTAGCTATGATATAATATTCATTCATTCATTATCTTCTGCCTTATCCTCTACTAAGGTCGTGGGGGGGTTCCCCATGCCCATCCAGGGGAGAACGTTTCGAGCGCTGGGCAGATAGACCCAGGACAGGGCGCCAATCCATTGCTGGACACACACTCACTCACATAGACACACTCTATATGGGGCAATTATGGAGAATTCTATTGACTTGATCGATGTTTTTGGACTGTGGGAGGAAACCGGAGAACCCGGAGGAAACCCACATGGACACGGGGAGAACACGGAAACTCCACCCAGAAGGGGAATTGAACCGGGAATCCCTAGTGCTGAGAGGGGAACGTGCTAACCACTAAGCTACAGTGCCACCCATATAATATAACAATAATTATATTAAAACTTTAGTCTGAAATCAAAACCGGTTACAAGGTCTTCCATCCATTTATTGTGGGCTATTCTGTCAAAATTATAAACATATATTCGTAGGTATAGTGTAAATTATTACACATTATAAAATGCGGGGTACCGATCCTTAAATCTGATTGGCTGAGCTGTTTGAGCCGTGACAATATTGACAATAACACACACCTCCGAGCGCTTCACATTCATATCAGTGTGTGATACACAATGCATTCATTTAAATGATAAAATACAGATTAATATTAACAGCGAGCCGATTCCCGATGTGCAATGTGTTCGGCAGTATGGCCACTAGATGGCAGTTTCTGAAGGTTAAAGGAACCGGCAGTTTTTCATTTTAAAATGGGACTAGATTACGTCACGGAGGATTTGTTTATTAATTATATTGTTTTTAATAAACGCATTTATGTATCAAACTTTCTTTTCTTATTACAGTGTGTTTGTAACTGATTTATAAAATTAATAAGTAAATATTATTGTGACTAAACCCCAAGAAAAAGAGGTGCAACACCTCTTCCTTGGAATTTATTTACAATAAAGCACAACTTCTGATGCCTTATTGTTTTCAAATGACTAATTTAAGCTTATTAAAAGCCTATAACATCTGTATTGAAACATCTGTTCCTTTCACATTCATACATACACAAATAAATCCCCTGCACACATCTATCAGAACAGTCCCAATCAGACGGTTTGATGCTAAAATAGGCGTTCAGTGACGAGCTGAAGCGGAGGGTGAAGCTAGAAAGGATGAAGCTGACAAAACGTAATTTCACGGCACTTCTGCTAATGATAAGAGCCGTACAAAGTGCCGCGGCTGGAAGTCTATTTAGAACATAATGTATAGACTGAGACTCCTTGTGTTCGTATGCATTTCTAGGACTCCACACCTTTTATTTGAACACTCGTCATAGTCACCTTCAATCACAGAGCCAAACGTATCGAACCCTGCCATTTGTCTGCTACAATACAAAGAGTCATTAATCTGGGAAACTGCTGGGGTTTAAGTGCAGCCTGTATAACGGGCAATCGCACGGCACTGCGGAGAACCTCTAATCACCTGCGCACTAATCACAGTACAACAGCGTTCATTATTACACTAAAAATAATTAGTCAACTAGTCAATTTAAAAATGCCAAATATACTTATTTCTTAATACAAATTTCTTAACATATAAAGAGATGCATATATATATATATATATATATATAAATATATCCATCCATTCATCCATCATCTTCCGCTTTATCCTCTATTAGGGTCGCGGGGGGGTTCCCCATGCCCATCCAGGGGAGAACGTTTCGGGCGCTGGGCTGATACACCCAGGACAGGACACCAATCTATCACAGGGCACACACTCACTCACACAAACACACTATATGGGGCAATTTGGAGAACTCAATTGGCTTGATCCATGTTTTTGGACTGTGGGAGGAATCTGGAGAACCCGGAGGAAACCCACACGGACACGGGGAGAACATGGAAACTCCACCCAGATTGGGATTCGAACCGGGAATCCCTAGTGCTGAGAGGAGAACATGCTAAACACTAAGCCCCCGTGCCCATATATATATATAAAATTCTATCTCTGAGCACATAGATGGATGGATTTTGTAGTTCTAAAATTCTACACTGTAGTTTGTGTTTCTCTACATACTATGTTAATCCTCTTCACTCTGTTCTCAGATGATCAGGTATTATCATGGTGGTGGATGATGATAATGATGGAACACACACTAACACACTAACCTGCACCACCATGTCAGTATCACTGCAGTACTGAGAATCATCCACCACCCTAATACCTTCACTATGAAGGCCCCGATCATCAGAGAACATACTAAAGTGAACAGAGTATGCAGAGAATGAGATGGACTACAGTCTGAAGTACTACAAAGTCCATCTCCATGAAAACAGTGAGTGTACAGTATGCTTGATATTCATTCTCTCTCTCTCTCTTTCTGTGCCTTGTTCATTTGGAACTGTATTGAAGATGATGAAGATGATTGATATTCTGATTCTGATTTTTAACAAAGTCCCACAGTCTGTAACAAAGCACTTGTATCAACGGAACAGCTCCATCTGCACTGACCTTCACAAATCAGCCGGCAGAAAGACAACAAAATAATCGGCTTTAATTTGCTTTTTAATCCTGCGCATCACCGAGTTTGACTTTAACAAAGAAATTCAGCTTTAGCCGCTAACACCTGTAGCTCCTCTGATCCTGCGGGTAATTTACAACAAATACTATTCCCTTTAATGAACTTCTTATAATACAAGGGTTGGAACTTAAATAGTGGCAACTATTTATTCACATTTCTGGAAGAGTTCTGCTGGCACAGTGGTTTAGTGTTTAGCATGTTCTCCTCTCAGCACTAGGGATTCCTGGTTCGAATCCCAATCTAAGTGGAGTTTCCATGTTCTCCCCGTGTCCACGTGGGTTTCCTCCGGGTTCTCCGGTTTCCTCCCACAGTCCAAAAACATGGATCAAGTCAATTGAATTCTCCAAATTGCCCCATATAGAGTGTGTCTGTGTGAGTGAGTGTGTGCCCAGTGATAGATTGGCGCCCTGTCCTGGGTGTATCTGCCCAGCGCCCGAAACATTCTGCCCTGGATGGGCATGGGAAACCACCCCACGACCTTAATATAGGATAAAGCGGAAGATATGGATGGATAATAATGAAGTCTTGACCATTCACTATATTTTTCTCATTTTTTCCCCCTAAAAGCCTAAAGATGTGAGCAAATCATGAATGGTGTAATGTAAATGGAGGTCAACAGGCAATGAAATAACAAGGAATAACCCAAAATTAGCAAAATTAACCCATAGCATTTTAATCCTCATTAATTGAAAAAATCAGTAAAATGACTGGGGCGGCACGGTGGTTTAGTGGTTAGCACATTCGCCTCTCAGCGCTAGGGATTTCCGGTTCGAATCCCCATCTGGGTGAAGTTTCCATGTTCTCCCCGTGTCCGCGTGGGTTTACTTCGGGTTCTCTGATTTCCTCCCACAGTCCAAAAACATGAATCAAGTCAATTGAATTCTCCAAATTGCCCCATATAGAGTGTGTGTGTGTGAGTGAGTGTGTGCCCAGCGATGGATTGGCGCCCTGTCCTGGGTGTATCAGCCCAGCGCCCGAGACGTTCTCCCCTGGATGGGCATGGGGAACCCCACCGCGACCCTAATAGAGGATAAAGCGGGAGATAATGAATGATAGAATGAATGAATGAGTAAAATGACTGATTGCTAGCCCAGCTGCAAACATCTATAGATTCTTTATAAATTTAAAACCTCTTGCTAACTAATAGAACCAATGTTTTCATCTGAAAACTTTGGACAGAAATGTTATTAAGAAATGTCGTTTCATTAAGACTGTGGATGCTGAGATGAGATGCTGGATAAACAAACCTCTGATATCAATCTACATCTACATTTACATGGAGAAGTCATAATAACGACACCTCATCTGTGACCTTGTCCCAAACTTTAGTAACTGGAGTGTGCAACAGAGTATAAAGAAAGCATATTGAGTTCTGAAAACAAGTGTCATGAGATAATGTCATCCACACAGAACTCTTTGACTCAGCCAGAATACATTTGAAGGGAAAAAAAAACATGACTATATTCAATTCAGTGATGGAAAAATAAATTGAAATCATATCCCGGATAGTTACTTGGAAGCTGCTTGTGTAAAACTATTATACCGGTGCAGAGTCATGATCTTTTGCTTACCACATAATACAGTTTGATATAAATCACAGCAAGGCTCTATTACAGCTGTAATTTGTGAGGTACATTCCTTAAATAGTACTAAAACTTTTTTCCATTTATAACTGGTGATTAATAACTTTTGAAGGAAAAAAAAAACATGACTATAGTCAATTCAGTGATGGAAAAATAAATTAAAATCATATCCTGGATAGTTGGATAGTTCTCCAAAATTGCCCCATATAGAGTGTGTCTGTGTGAGTGAGTGTGTGCCCAGAGATAGATTGGCGCCCTGTCCTGGGTGTATCTGCCCCACGCCTGAAACCTTCTCCCCTGGGCATGGGGAACCCCACCACGACCCTGATAGACGATAAAGCGGGAGATAATGGATGGATGGATACTAAAGTGGACTAACAAAGTATACAGAGAAACAGATAGACTACAGTCTGAAGTACTACAAAGTCCATCTCCATGTAGAGTGTGTCTGTGTGAGTCAGTGTGTGAGTGAGTGTGTGCCCAGCGATGGATTGGCGCCCTGACCTGGGTGTATCTGCCCAGCGCCTGAAACGTTCTCCCCTGGATAGGCATGGGGAACCCCCCCACGACCCGAATAGAGGATAAAGCAGAAGATGATGAATGAATAAATGAATATTCCAAAATTTGTAGACCACAGTGCGAGAGGCAGACACTGTTTAAACACTCATACATCAAATTCAAATACACTAGCATAAACAATACTATCATAACGTCACCACAGTTAATGCAGTACAAAGAGTTACCCATCCTATATGCTATAATTATATAGCTTAATGTTACATAAATCAGGTTAAATCTGGTTGGCCGTTTGCCCATATATGCTTATATATAATATATATAATATATCCTGTGGCAACATTAAAACCCAAATCTACATCCATTCATTATCTCCCGCTTTATCCTCTATTAAGGTCGCGTGGGGGTGGGGGGGTTCCCCATGCCCATCCAGGAGAGAACGTCTCGGGCGCTGGGCAGATACACCCAGGACAGGATGCTAATCCATCGCTGGGCACACACTCACTCACACAGACACACTCTATATGGGGCAATTTGTAGAATTCAATTGACCTTGATCCATGTTTTTGGACTGAGGGAGGAAACCGGAGAACCCGGAGGAAACCCACGAATTTTTTCTTACAGATGCTAAGTGACTCAGTCTTACGGACAGTGTTGGGATGATGGTTCCACCATGAACGAGGTGAACGATACGGAGTGAGAATTTGCACCATGGTGAGGTTCCATCATCAGGTGACATTCTATGCTTTTATATATTTATCTGTGTTGTTATTTATTATTATTAAGTATAAATGATACTTACCAGTTATGCACCATGAGCTTTTGCACAGCCAGAAGAGCATTGTAGCGAACTAGTTGGTCCTCATGATGCATGTGATTCATCACCAGCTGCTTCCCACCCAGCTGTTCAATCACCCTAAAACCGAAAAAAGGGCAGCGACAGAAAGAGTGAGAGGAAAAGAAAAGAGAGATGAAGGAAAAAGTATAAAGACGGAATACATTTTTACAACCAACAGAGCACGAAAGAGATCATTCGGATTAATGTACCATATGAAATGATGATGAAACGCTAAGGTCCCCTGTGCCTTAAAAAAAAATGAGGACTAGAAACAATAGGATCTAACAGATGCACTCTCTTGCCGAGCTAATCAATATAATGAAAAGGGCCTTTCAGCAGCAAAGCCGCACTCTTGCTAAGATTGGACCTCGGAGTCAGCATCAGGGCCACTCAGCTGACACATTAATATTAATCCCAGGAAATCTGACTGAGAAAAATCCACAGACATGTGGACAGACGGCCATGTTTCCTGTTCTGCTCAAGAACAGTTCTGCTTAACGTAAAGGAACTACTACTGGGTATTCAGCCAAGATCAAAACTTATTTGCTCATTACATTTACATTTTTATCATCTTTAACATCAATCATTATCCGATCCGGCCTATTTTTGTTTTATTAATATTATAATTTTTATTTATATATATATATATATATATATATATATATATATATATATATATATATATATATATATATATATCCAGCCATCCATTATCTTCCACTTTATCCTCTATTAGGGGGGGGGGGGGGGGGGGGGGGGGTTCCCCATGCCCAGCCAGGGGAGAACGTTTCGTGCACTGGGCAGATACACCCAGGACAGAGCGCCAATCTATCGCTGGGCACACACTCACTCACACAGACACACTCTATATGGGGCAATTTAGAGAATTCAATTCACCTTGATCCATGTTTTTGGGCGGTGGGAGGAAACCAGAGAACCCGGGGATTATATGTATTTTTTTCCCTTTATATTCCATTTATATAAGGTATGGGGTATTAATTAGATATTAGAACTAATTATTTGATTAGAATTCTATTTTTGTATTATCCTGAGTGAATGCTTTTTAGCACAGGCATATAATATAGTGAGAAATGGCACAGTGCAACAAAAACTTTTAAAACATACATTTAAAGTCAATCATTTTAGCTTGTGATACACAGAAAGGGGTGAAAGGAAAAATAAGCTGCCATCTGTACATTAAACACTAAATTGGAGTCATTTTGGTAGTTACTCCTCTACGAAGGAAAGATCTGCATTGGCAAAATTGGTTTGGAGTGCTAGAATTATAGGTTTAGTTGCATCAGAAGTGATTCACACAAGTAGCTACCTTTATAGAGCATTAAAATTATTGTCGGGGTTGAGGTATTCCGAGTGCAAAGAGGTATCAATCTGAAGGTTGAGGTATTCCGAGTGCAAAGAGGTAACATGTTTGTCAAAAGAAAAACCTGGAGCAGGTGAGTCACATGGGAAGATCATTTGAAACACAGCCAAATGATTTAGATAATAAGAAATGTCAAATGATTGGGTTATCAATCTGAAGGTTGGGGGTTCAATTCCCAGGTCCACTGAAGTTACCAGTGTGGGTCCTTGAGCAAGACCCTTAACCCTCATTGCTCCAGGGATGATGTGATGAACCCTGTGCTCACCTTGTAAGTCGCTTTGGATAAAAGCGTCCAATAAATGACCAAATGTAATTATTTTGAGATACTAAGACATTATTTTAAGATGCTAAGACATTATTGGATGTGGTAGCTCAGTGGTTAGGGCATTGGGCTATCAATCTGAAGGTTGAGGTATTCCGAGTGCAAAGAGGTAACATGTTTGTCAAAAAAAAAAAAAAACTGGAGCAGGAGAGTCACATGGGAAGATCATTTGAAACACAGCCAAATGATTTAGATAATAAGAAATGTCAAATGATGCATTTGTGTAATTGTAAACATATTTGTGATTCCAACGTAAAGTTGGTAACTAAAATGTTAAACCAATCTTCAGGTCAGAGCATAAGAACCTTTGAGTGGCCCAGCAGGCACCAGTCCATTTGTAAATGTCACAGTGCCGAGATGAAGCTAAAAGCCTTGAGAATGCAAAATGCGCTTTATACAAAACCCCTCACAATCACACGGACCTTTCACACAAAGGAACGCAGATGTAACAAAAAAAAATGCACTCAGGCAGATGAAAAGAAAACCAGACCACGAGGAAAGTAAGTTAAAGAGATGTATGGAGACCAAGCTGTGCATTGGTTCTATAGGGGAAGGGATAGTGGGGTTTTTATATTAAACAGACTCACCTTTTACCACGGGGGTAATGGCGCACGTATTCCCCCACATCATGTGCAGCCACGGCAATAACCTGAGGATCATCAGACAGCTCCAGCAGCCTGGTGAGAATCCTGTAATATAGTAAAAAACATGGTAAGGCTCAGTTTCATGATCTTTTTAAATAATTACTACACTTTATATCCATATATATATATATATATATATATATATATATATATATATATATATATATATATATATTCATTTATTATAAAAAAAAAAAAAAAAACAAGAACTGCGTGGTGACTTAGTGGTTGGCATGTTCTCCTCTCAGCGCTAGGGATTCCCCTTTGGAATCCCAATCTGGGTGGAGATTCCATGTTCTCCCGGTGTCCGCGTGGGTTTACTGTTTACTATGGGTTCTCCGGTTTCCTCCCACAGTTCAAAAACATGGATCAAGTCAATTGAGTTCTCCAAATTGCCCCAAATGCGTGTGCGTCTGTGTGAGTGAGTGTGTGCCCAGCGATAGATTGGCGCCCTGTCCTGGGTGTATCTGCCCAGCGCCCGAGACGTTCTCCCCTGGATTGGCATGGGGAACCAAATCCAAATCTCAAGACAAGTGAAATAGTAATAAAGCAGTTTGATATTGTATTTTGAGTACGTCGGAAAAACAAATCCTTCAGTTCTTAACACCACAATAACAATCTGGCATTGCGACGATAGAAAGGACATTAGAGATTCCATATTGCAAAGAGTCTGATATTGCAGCATTTTATTCTTCAGTCTTGCAAAGCCTTATAAAAGAATGTAATAATGAATGCATGGGGTGCTGAAAATTGAAAACAGAAGGTAGGATTTATTTTTGAATCGTATTGTAAGGAAAGCGATAGCTCAGTGGTTAGAGTGTTGGGCTATCAATCTGAAGGTTGTGGGTTCAAATCCCAGGTCCAATGCAGTTACCAATGGGGTCCTTGAGCAAGACCCTTAACCCTCATTGCTGCTGGGATGTTGTGATGAACCCTGTGTTCACCTTGTAAGTCGCTTTGGATAAAAGCGTCCAATAAATGACCAGATGAAATTTTTTTGAGATGCTAAGACATTATTGGATGTGGTAGCTCAGTGATTAGGGCATTGGGCTATCAATCTGAAGGTTGGTGGTTCAAATCCCAGGTCCACTGAAGTTACCAGTGTGGGTCCTTGAGCAAGACCCTTAACCCTCATTGCTCAAGGGATGATGTGATTAACCCTGTGCTCACTTTGTGAGTCGCTTTGGATAAAAGCCTCCAATAAATGACCAAATGGACTTATTTTGAGATGCTAAGACATTATTGGACGTGGTAGCTCAGTGGTTAGGGCATTGGGCTATCAATCTAAAGGTTGGGGGTTCAAATCCCAGGTCCACTGAAGTTACCAGTGTGGGTCCTTGAGCAAGAACCTTAACCCTCATTGCTCAAGGGATGATGTGATTAACCCTGTGCTCACCTTGTGAGTCGCTTTGTCCGAATGAATCGTATTGTAAGATCAGACTATCCATGAAAGTATCTTAATAGAAATAACCGCAGTATCATGCCAGATTTGCGAAATGGAACTAAGATGCACACACTTAATGAGACTCCCGCCAAAATCACCGACACGTAAACAAAAACTAAATTTAGAGCGGCACCAGCGTGGCTTCTAATGGATCATGCAGAAAATGTACAGACTGAACCATTATCTTCATAAAAAAAAAAGAGAAACGGAGAAATTCTGTTGAGTATGCGATGCATTCTAAAACAACCCCAAACAATATTTAAGAGAAAAAAAGGAGGCAACTTACAAGCTTCCCATTATTTAAAACGATTATGCAAAGCCGTATTACAGCTATTATTCTGCGAGGCCTGTTGGAAACTGAGCAGCACAGAGAAAAGGCAACGAGGACATGGAGCAAAACTCATTTAAAAGATCGAAAATCCGGTCGGTGTTGATTACAGAAAGTGAAGGAGACAAGCGGAGCTAGATCAAGATGTAGGGCTCCATCTTACACTCTACGCAAGGCGTGTCGTGATGCTCATTGCTAGCTTACACCCCGCCGACTGTCCATTTTTATGCCTTGCACCTACGTCGTTTAAATAGTAACATTTTTAGATTGACAATGTATGTGGTTTAGTGGTTAACACGTTCTCCAGTCAGTGCTGGGGATCCAGGTTTAAATCCCAATCTGGGTGGAGTTTCCATGTTCTCCCCGTGTCTGCATGGGTTTCCTCCCACAGTCCAAAGACAGGGATTCAAGGTAAATTGGCTGCCATAAATTGCCCCTACATAGTAAGTGTGTGTGTGTGCCCAACAATAGATTGGCATCCTGTATTGGCATCTGCCCAGCGCCCGAAACGTTCTCCCCTGGATGGGCATAATAACCCCCGGCCACCCTTATATAAGATTAAACGGAGGATAATAAATTAATTGCATTTTTTAAATAATAATAATAAAATTATGTTTATATAATGAAAAACAGTTTGGCACAGTTGCTTAGTGGTTGGCATGTTCTCCTCTCAGAGCTGGGATTCCCGGTTCGAATCCCAATCTGGGTGGAGTTTCCATGTTCTCCCCGTGTCCATGTGGGTTTCCTCCGGGTTCTCCGGTTTCCTTCCACAGTCCAATAACATGGATCAAGTCAATTGAGTTCTCCAAATTGCCCCATATAGAGTGTGTCTGTATGAGTGAGTGTGTGCCCAGCGATAGATTGGCATCCTGTCCTGGGTGTATCTGCCCAGCGCACAGAACATTCTCCTCTGGATGGGAATGGGGAACCCCCCCCCACCCACGACCCTAATAAAGGACAAAGTGGAAGACAATGGATATAATGAAATATAGTCGAATTAAATGTTTATGGTTTCTCATGCACATAACTAGGCTTTTCATTCTGTAAAGCTGCTTTCGGACAATGTACTGTTGTAAAAAGCGCTATATAAATAAATACCTTAAAAATAACTTGAACTACAAAATTTTACCATCTGATCCCATAAATGACCTTGAGTAATTATTTACTCATTCATCCATCCATTATCTTCCGCTTTATCCTCTATTAGAGTCGCGGGGGGGTTCTCTATGCCCATCCAGGGAAGAACGTTTCGGGCGCTGGGCAGATAGACCCAGGACAGGACGCCATTCTATCACTAAGCACACACTCACTCACACAAACACACTCTATATGGGGCAATTTGGAGAATTCAATTGACTTGATCTATGTTTTTGGACTGTGGGAGGAAACCGGAGAACCCGGAGGAAACCTACGCAGACACGGGGAGAACATGGAAACTCCACCCAGATGGGGATTCGAACCGGGAATCCCTAGTGCTGAGAGGAGAACATGCTAAACACTAAGCCACCGTGCCGCCCCTTGAGTTATTAATGCTGTATAAAATCTAGTGCTAATGCTATTCTGTTTCCAAACTCACTTAAGCAGCTCGTAGTTTTTCTCATTCAAACGCACAGCATTCTCCCTCCAGAACTTCTCCGACTTGTGAACTGGGCTCCACTCCAACCGACCAGACTTCAGCTCAGAGCTGTACTCATCAAAGGAGCTGAACAAGAGATGAGAAAACCCAGAATTAAAGGAAAACCAACGCATCAGTTCCTTTATGAACAATGAATCGGTTTGCTTTTTAAATACACCAACTTTCCGGCACATTTGCTTCTTTGTGAGGAGATCTAATCGGCCGTCATTAATCTAAAATAATCGCACCTGAGATCCTGGACACTTTCGCCCAGCCTCTCCAGAAGGAACTTGATGTCCTCAGTAATGTCCTCATCATCATATTTCTGCTGGTCCAAATTCTCCAGCTGTTTCAGAACCTTGCACTGAATCATAGCGAGGGCGTATTCCTGACGGGTCTCCCTCTCTGCAGACTTCTCCAGCAGGTTCTAGTATTCACATGTGTAATAACAGTTCATTTAAGCATCGAGTCTGGACTCAAAATCTATTGTTAATACATTTACACAAGCAATTAGCATTTGCCAATTTCTGCAGAAGACACATATGTCCATTAATGTAGTGAGGACACCATAGTGTTAAAAGAAATAAAAGTAATATAAAAATATAAAGAAGATTCAAGATTTAGTAAAGAAACACGTTCCATGCACAATGAATTTCTTACATCGCCGTCCACCCTGGATGAGTAAGAAAAAGTAATAATAATAATCCATCCATCCATAATCTTCCGCTTTGTCCTCTATTAGGGTTGGGGGGGGGGGGTTCCCCATGCCCATCCAGGGGGAATGTTTCAGGCGCTGGGCAGATACACCCAGGACAGGGTACCAATCTTTTGCTGGGCACACCCTCACTCACACAGACACACTCTATATGGGGCAATTTGGAGAACTCCATTGACTTGATCCATGGTTTTGGACTGTGGGAGGAAACCGGAGAACCCGGAGGAAACCCACGAGGACACGGGGAGAACATGAAAACTCCACCCAGATGGGGATTTAAACCTGGAATCCCTAGTGCTGAGAGGAGAACATGCTAACCACTAAGTCACTGTGCTGCGATGAAAAAATTTATATATATAAAAACCAGGAAAACACACACTATGTACATTATTATGAAGTTATTTACATCGTGCAAAGAATCGAAGGCATGTAAACATGTGTAAAGTGGCATTCCAATTATTAAACTCAATCATTTTCAATTACAATGCCAGTTGGTCATTGTATACATGTATTTTTTTGTAATTACATTAAGTATAAAGACAAGTGTGCAGGCGGCACGGTGGCTTAGTGATTAGCATGTTCTCCTCTCAGCTCTAGGGATTTCCGATTCAAATCCCAATCTGGGTGGAGTTTTCATGTTCTCCCCGTGTCCGCGTGGGTTTCCTCCAGGTTCTCCGGTTTCCTCCCACAGTCCAAAAACAAGGATCAAGTCAATTCAATTCTCCAAATTGCCCCATATAGAGTGTGTCTGTGTGAGTGAGTGTGTGTCCAGCAATAGATTGGCACCCTGTCCTGGGTCAATCTGCTCAGCGCCCGAAACGTTCTCCCCTGGATGGGCATGGGGAACCCCACAGCGACCCTAATAAAGGATAAAGCGGAAGATAATGAATGAATGAATATTCATACTTGTATATTATTATATATTCTACAACATATAATATCGTATTTTTGTATTTTTATAAAAATAAATTATTCTCATTTTCTTCTTTAAAATTAAAATTAAAATTATAACTTTAAAATAACGGGGTAATCAGGGTCCGTGAGCCATAATTTCGTTCTTATCTCATGTACCACATGTAATATTAATGATAATAACATTTTCTTGAATCTTGAAGATTATTCTAAATTAGGGATAATCCTAAAATCACTTGAATGAACATGCCAACATTCATTCATTCATTATCTTCCGCTTATCCTCTATTAGGGTCGCGGTGGGGTTCCCCATGCCCATCCAGGGGAGAACGTCTCCGGCGCTGGGCAGACAGACCCAGGACAGGGCGCCAATCCATCGCTGGGCACACACTCACTCACACAGACACACTCTACAGGGGGCAATTTTGAGAATTCAATTAACTTGTTCCATGTTTTTGGACTGTGGGAGGAAACCGGAGAACCCGGAGGAAACCCACGCAGACACGGGGAGAACATGGAAACTCCACCCAGATGGGGATTCGAACCGGACATGCCAACATAACTTCCTTTATTTTATTTCCAGGAAGTGTCTACAATATGGTGACTGATTTGTCCATTAAACAATAATGACCAATCGAAGTTATTAAGCTCTAAAGTCACAAAAATACCACAGTCCCCTTTTTAATGCTATGAGAAAATGAACCAAAAAAAAATGGACTGATACTGTTCTTAGTGGATGAAACTCTATAAACCTTTTAATGGACTTCAGGACAAAATAAAGGGGGAAAAAATGAAAAAAATGGGTGAAATATAGAACCTTTTAAAAGTACAAATGATTCACTGGCTGTAGGGAGGAGACAGGAAAAAACACATTATACAAGGAAACCTTTTTTCCATGTAGACTG
Source organism: Corydoras maculifer (assembly GCA_019802435.1). Lineage (NCBI taxonomy): Eukaryota > Metazoa > Chordata > Actinopteri > Siluriformes > Callichthyidae > Corydoras > Corydoras maculifer. Next base: position 367,100 of record JAFMOD010000676.1, read on the forward strand.
AAATGGCACCCAGTCGCGACAGAGACAGAGACACGGCATTGGAGTAAAGGACAGAGCCCACTTATGCTCAAAACCCATTTAAAAATTTTGTGGGTTAAAGACTGTAAAATCAGACAGCCTCTTCAGAAAAACAACATGGGTGGCCTCTTTATTCAGTAAAAAGATTATCTTTAAAAACAGTATGTCCACTGCTTTTAGTAATTAATGTCCATAAGTTTTATGTTTGTGAGCTTAATAACGACGTGCTCATCGCAAACATCTATAAACAAGGAAACTGTCTAGGTTCCAGACAAATTGAGTCCACAGTCAGATAACTACCAGATGTAAAGATTTGTATTCATCCATCCATTATGTTCCGCTTTATCCTCTATTAGGGTCGGGCGGGGGTGGGGTGGGGGGTTCCCATGCCCATCCAGGGGAGAACGTTTCGGGCGCTGGGCAGATACACCCAGGACAGGGCGACAACCTATCACTGGGCACACACTCACTCACACAGACACACTCTATATGGGGCAATTTGGAGAACTCAATTGACTTGATCCATGTTTTTGGACTGTGGGAGGAAACCGGAGAACCCAGAGGAAACCCACGCGGACACGGAGAGAACATGGAAACTCCACCTATATTAGGATTTGAACCGGGAATCCCTAGAGCTGAGAGGCGAACATGCTAACCACTAAGCCATCGTGCCACCCTATATATATATATATATATATATATATATATACACATGCCACTTTACTTTATTATTATAAATTTTGTATTTGCCTATATAAATATTCATTCATTTATTAATCCATTATCTTCCGCTTTATCCTCTATTAGGGTTGTGGGGGGGTTTCCCCATGCCCATCCAGGGAAGAACGTTTCGGGCGCCGGGCAGACACACCCAGGACAGGGCGCCAACCTATCGCTGGGCACACACTCACTCACACAAACATACATGGGGCAATTTGGAGAACTCAATTGACTTCATCCATGTTTTTGGACTGTGGGAGGAAACCGGAGAACCCGGAGGAAACCCACGGGGATACGGGGAGAACATGGAAACTCCACCCAGATGGGGATTCGAAACGGGAATCCCTAGTGCTGAGAGGCGAACGTGCTAACCACTAAGCTACCTATATAAATATATCAATGGAGCATCTGAAAAAAAAAAAACTCAGATTCTGATAAAAGTTCAGTTAGTCAGATTGGCACCCTGTCCTGGGTCTATCTGCCCAGTGCCCGAAACGTTCTCCCCTGGATGGGCATGGTGAACCCCCCCCACGACCCTAATAGAGGATAAAGTGGAAGATAATGGATGGATGGTTATTCCAATATGTACGTTAAGTGACCCAAAATGTTTTGCCTAGAATTTAATATTTTGGTTTATAAACAATAATTTGTGAACAATTTATTCAACAAAACCCCTCTCTGTCTTTATTTCAAACAATTTGATGTCGTGTTTCTGCTTGTAGGGGTTTCAGGTACATCTGAGCTATGCTCTGTTGGTATGTAAGGTGTGTAAGGCACATGCCATGTAATAATTTATATTGCTTTTGATTAATATAACAGTAAACCTTTTAAAGTTTTATTTGCCTCTTGCCGTTCTGTCTCACGTGGTTGGGTCCAGCATGCCAGGCACCGTCACAAAAGTTCATACAACTTCCATTGATCACAAACTTTCCAGCACCAGTGTATNTCTGTCTCACGTGGTTGGGTCCAGCATGCCGGGCACCGTCACAAAAGTTCATACGTTTTTTAATTGATCACAAACTTTTCAGCACCAGTGTATAAAGTCATGGCGTCCTTCGCAGAGCGTTGTCAGAGCCGGTGTGTGAGTGGGACAGCGGGAACGTTCAGCAGTGACATGAACAGATGGAAAATATTCATAGGAGCTGACGGAGTGGGTGCTGTCCTTTTACATTAGGAAAGTAATTTATTTTGGAACTGGCTTTAGCATATTAATCCGTCACAATGAAATTTAACTAAAGAGCATGCAAAGTGGAAGTGAGGGGACATGACGGGCCTTGATTTACTTTCTGATCAAATGCACTTTGGAAAAAGCCTTTAGCAACAGAGACTACATTACGAGTGCATGAAACCAGAGGCAGAGAACAAGGATCTAAGGTTCTGTATTAGAACACTTTTTAAAGAATGAGGGCGTGGTAGCTCAGGGGTTAGGATGTTGGGTCATAAATCTGAAGGTTGTGGGTTCAAATCCCAGGTCCACTGAAGTTACCAATGTGGTCCTTGAGCAAGACCCTTATCCCTCACAACAGGGATGTTGTGATGAACCCTGTGCTCACCTTGTAAGTCCCTTTGGATAAAAGCGTCCAATAAATGACCAAATGTAAATGTAAAGAAGAGTGTTCAAATTCTCTATTAAATTCTACATTGGCGGCACGGTGGCTTAGTGGTTGGCATGTTCTCCTCTCAGCTCTAGGGATTCCCGGTTTGAATCCCAATCTGGAAGGAGTTTCCATGTTCTCCCCATGTCCGCATGGGTTTCCTCCGGGTTCTCCTGTTTCCTCTCACAGTCCAAATTGCCCCATATAGAGTGTGTCTGTGTGAGTGAGTGTGTGCCCAGTGATAGATTGGCGTCCTGTCCTGGGTGTATCTGCCCAGCACCTGAAACGTTCTCCCCTGGATGGGCATTGGGAACTCCCCCCGCGAGCCTAATAGAGGATAAAGCGGAAGATAATGAATGAATAAAAAAAATTCTGTGGGGCAGTGGTTAGCCCATAACTGGCTGCTTCAAATTGCCCCCATACTGTGTGTGTGTGACCAGCACCCTGTCCTGGGTGTATCTGTCCATAGCCTGAAATGATGGGCGGCACAGTGGTGTAGTGTATAGCATGTCTGCCTCTTAAGACTCTGAATCCAGGTTTGAATCCAAATCTGGGTGGAGTTTCCATGTTCTCCCAGTGTCCACGTGGGTTTCATCCGGGTTCTCCGGTTTCCTCCCACAGTCCAAAAACATGGATTAAGTCAATTGAGTTCTCCAAATTGCCCCATATAGAGTGTGTCTGTGTAAGTGAGTGTGTGCCCAGCGATAGATTGGCGCCCTGTCCTGGGTGTATCTGCCCAGCGCCCGAAACGTTCTCCCCTGGATGGGCATGCAGAACCCCCCCGCGACCCTAATAGAGGATGAAGCTGAAGATAATGAATGGATGAGCTTAAATATATCAAAATATTTTTAAAAAATGGATTAAGACCCATGTTTGTTTTACTGCCTTAAAACATGGTCAAATCCAGATGTTACTTTAATATACTGTGAGGACAGTGGTTAGGGCGTTGGGTGTTGGGTTATCAATCTGAAGGTTGTGGGTTCAAATCCCAGGTCCACTGAAGTTACCAATGTGGGTCCTTGAGCAAGACCCTTAACCCTCATTGCTGCAGGGATGTTGTGATGAACCCTGTGCTCACCTTGTAAGTCACTTTGGATAAAAGCGTCCAATAAATGACCAAATGTAAATGTAAATGTACTGTATAAAATATTTAGAAGACACACAAGTGCACGCTTTCCAAAGAAACAGTATTTAATTCAGAGCAAGGACGAGGAGAGAATCCCTAAGCAAGACTTATTAATAAGATCCCCATCAGATAAAATGAATGAAAAGCAGCACTCTGATTTAATACTGTCGCAGACAGGGACGATGAATTCATTATCGAACCCTAATGCTGGCAATGCTGTCCGGCTTTCAGGGCTAAATTAAAAACTAAATGTAGTAGGCACCGGGCCAAAGCAAGCTGGTGTAGATCACAGACGGACGGAGTATAGATGATGCATTTCTCTAAAGCTGCACCGGTTTAGTTCAGGTATATATGTATGTACATTAGAAGAAGGGGTCCGATTGTAACAGTTGGGAATGAATAGGGGGGAAAAAAACATCTATATGGTAATGAAAGCATAATGGATGATGCACAGTGTTTAAGAGGACAGTTCTGGGCAGCCACAGCCATTAACAGAGAAAAGGTGGAGCTGGCGGGATGTGTAGAATCAAAAGAGATCTATTAGAAGTCTGTGTCTCAAATGAAGGGAAGAATGGAGTATTCGGAAATTTTACAATGAATGCTCAGGGAATATGAAATCCATACAGAGCAGATGTCTGAATGATGCCGCCGAGAGCGCTATGCTGCCTACTGCAGATAGGAGTGAAACAAAGAAGGGTTTGGGGGGAAATATGGTGAAAGTTACAATAAGAAATCCATTCATTATCTTCTGCTTTATCCTCTATTAGGGTCGGGGGGGGGGGGGTTACCCATGCCCATCCAGGGGAGAACGTTTCGGGCGCTGGGCAGATACACCCAGGACAGAGCACAAAACTATCGCTGGGCACCCACTTATTCACACAGACACACTCTATATGGGGCAATTTGGAGAACTCAATTGACTTGATCCATGTTTTTGGACTGAGGGAGGAAACCGAAGAACACGGAGGAAACCCACGCAAACACGGGAAGAACATGGAGACTCCACCCAGATGGGGATTCGAACCGGGAATCCCTAGCGCTGAGAGGAGAACATGCTAACCACTAAGCCAATGTGCCTCCCTGTTCATTTGTATCCATCAATTCATTATCTTCCGCTTTATCCTCTATTAGGGTTGTGGGGGGGGTTCCCCATGCCCATCCAGGGGAGAACGTTTCGGGCGCTGGGCAGATAGACCCAGGACAGGACGACAATCTATCGCTGGGCACACACTCACTCACACA
>JAFMOD010000676.1:372691-402666 GCA_019802435.1 Corydoras maculifer
ACACGGGGAGAACATGGAGACTCCACCCAGATGGGGATTCGAACCGGGAATCCCTAGTGCTGAGAGGAGAACATGCTGACCACTCAGCCACCGTGCCTCCCGATGATAAGAAACGGTATCTTTTTAATATGCGGCGCCAACCGTCATCGTCCAGCAGGCTTACGAAAACAAATTTAAGAGTGCACATTCATGGACGCATTTTACACAACAGGTGAGTGCGCCGTGGCGGTGTTGATAATTCACAAAAGTGGAAAGCAAGCAGGTCGTCATTACTGGACATGCTGATGGCACAATTGATATGACGCAACAGACATCCTGTCTTGGTCACATGCCAATGTCAGAAATGCAAGGAGATGAGGAAGATGTGCAGAACAATATCAGAATCAGTTTTACACACACAAGGAATTTTGTTCCGGCTCGATGGTGTCTGTCTTGTAAATTGCAATTTACTGTATTTACAATATACGGTTATATTTACAAATAACAAATTTGCTGTACAATATGATACATATGTATAAAATATAAAATATACATGGGAAGGTGCATTTATGTTGTGGTGAAGATTATAAGCTGTTTATAAGTGTGATGGCGTGAGGAAAGAAACTGTTCGAGTGTCTGGTTGTTTTAGTGTACAGTGATCTGTATCGTCTGCAGGAGAGTGGGGTTACATGGTGCTGCATTTCCTTTGATGTTCTTTTAATTAATATATCTGATATTTTAAATACGGTGGCTTAGTGGTTAGCATGTTCTCCTCTCAGCTCTAGGAATTCCCGGAGTTTCCATGTTCTCCCCGTGTACGCGTGGGTTTCCTCAGGGTTCTCCGTTTTCCTCCCACAGTCCAAAAACATGGATCAAGTCAATTGAGTTCTCCAAATTGCCCCATATAGAGTGTGTCTGTGTGAGTGAGTGTGTGTCCAGAGATAGATTGGCGCCCTGTCCTGGGTGGATCTGCCCAGCGCCCGAGACGTTCTCCCCTGGATGGGCATGCAGAACCCCCCCCGCGACCCTAATAGAGGATAAAGTGGAAGATAATAGATGGATGAGCTTAAATATATCAAAATATTTTTAAAAATTGGATTAAGACCCATGAAACGTTCTCCCCTGGATGGGCATGGGGAACCCCCCCCACCCCCCGCGACCCTAATAAAGGATAAGCGGAAGATAATGGATGGATGGATGGATATAAATGAACAGGGCGGCATGGTGGCTTAGTGTTTAGCATGTTCTCCTCTCAGCGCTAGGGATTCCCGGTTCGAATCCCCATCTGGGTGGAGTTTCCATGTTCTCCCCGTGTCTGCGTGGGTTTCCTCCGGGTTCTCCGGTTTCCTCCCACAGTCCAAAAACATGGATCAAGTCAATTGAGTTCTCCAAATTGCCCCATATAGAGTGTGTCTGTGTGATTGAGTGAGTGTGTGCCCAGCGATAGATTGGCACCCTGTACTGGGTGTATCTGCCCAGCGCCCAAAACGTTCTCCCCTGGATGGGCATGGGGAACCCCCCCCCCACCCCCCGCGACCTTAGTATAGGATAAAGCGGAAGATAATGAATGAAAGGATAAATATCGTATTATTCTACTGACCTCTGCTTATTTAAAACGCTACTAACTAACAAACGAGCTTCAACAGGCAATAAGAACAATGATTTTTTTTAACCCCTGGGCTGTACACTATACAGCAGGATGACGAAGCACCATTCGTAACCTTTAAAAACAGTCAAACTGACAATACCCGCTATTGTTTTTTTGTGGTTTGAACATTTTACAACTTAATTCCTTTCGTTGACTGACAACATGATTGTCACAATGCTGGTCAGAGAGCCGGACAAAGAGCGCTTACCCTAAAAGCAGCAAGGATGATGCGGGTGACCTTCTCCTTGACAGACTCCTGCAGGATATCGGAGAGGGCGGGTACCACGTTGTAGCGACGCAACTGCTCACAAAGCTGAGGGCTGAACGCCAGCAGCCAGACACAGAAAATCATCTGGTATTGCAGCTGAAAGCCACACTTGTTACTCAGCACTGCTGTGATGCTGCAGGAAACACACACATGCACACAAAACACTTCATTATATAATATTACGCTATAAATCTGCACTATAACACTATAATACTTTATCTGTATTATTTATTTATCATAGGATAATATTTATGGTTAATACAGTTTATTTATGTTTTTCTATGTCAGATCAATGCCCAGCGATGGATTGGCGTCCTGTCCTGGGTGTATCTGCCCAGCGCCCGAGACGTTCTCCCCTGGATGGGCATAGGGAACCCCACCGCGACCCTAATAGAGGATAAGCGGGAGATAATGAATGAATGAATGAATGTCAGATCAATTCATTCGGCGGCACGGTGGCCCAGCGATGGATTGAATCCAAGTGGACACGGGGAGAACATGGAGACTCCATCCATCCGGATTCGAACCGGGAACCCCTAGCGCTGAGAGGAGAACATGCTAACCACCAAGCCACCATGCCGCCCTTCATCTCATCATCTTCTGCTTAATCCTATATTAGGGACTAGGGTCACAGGGGGGGGTTCCCCATGCCTATCCAGGAGAGAACATTTTGGGCGCAGGGCAGATACATTCAGGACAGGTCACATCACACACACACACACACACACACACACACACACACACACTCATTTGTTCAGTGTATTTATATAATAGGAGCAAAACTTACCAATTTACTCCATCAGCCTCCACCCAGGAAAACCTGTATTCATTGACCCTCAACATCAGCTGCAAGCAACCAGCAACACACTGAACATACTGGGAGCTCTGTGGAAGACATGGACACACACACACACACACACACACACACACAGATTTGCATGCACACAAACATAGACAGACAGGACGCAGAAGATCAAGATCTGAGCAACAGAAGCATTTAAAAAGCAAGGCAAAGGGAAGAGGCCCATTCATTCCATTAGGCAGAAAAGAGAAAACAATCAATCAGGGTGGAGGACGTGACGCTCAGGATTTTGCCATTCACATTCGCACGTGCAAATCCTTCAGACTGGAGGAACTCTGTAGGCTCATGCAGATTAAAAAGAACCATCCAGCAATGCAGAGGAGACAAAGCAGTGGCATCTGCAACCCGGACAGGTTAAAAGAGATTAGCAGAGGGGCTGAGAGAAGAAAGGAAAAAGATCGGATTAATCACTGCTAGACAGAGATGACGTCGCAGACCGGCCGAAAAGAAACACGCATTAAAGCCGAGTGCTGAAGAAACAAGGGAGAGATCGCAAATTAGTGCACTGAGAGGAAATTCCATCCATCCATCCATCATCTTCCACTTTATCCTCTATTAGGGTTGTGGGGGGGTCCCCATGCCCATCCAGGGGAGAGCGTTTCGGGCGACAGGGCGCCAATATATCGCTGGGCCCACACTCACTCACACAGACACACTCTCTATGGGGCAATTTGGAGAATTCAATTGACTTGATCCATGTTTTTGGACTGTTGGGAGGAAACCGGAGAACCCGGAGGAAACTCATGTGGACATGGGGAGAACATGGACACTCCACCCAGATGGGGATCGAAACGTAATCCCCAGTGCTGAGAAGAGAACATGCTGACCATTAAGCCAGGACAGGACACCAATCTATCACTGGGCACACACTCACTCACACAAACACATTCTATATGGGGCAATTTAGAAGATTCCGGTTTACATTGCGGAAAACCATCCATCCATTATCCCCCGCTTAATCCTCTACTAGGGTTGCGGGGGGGGGGGATGACGTTTGGGGTGCTGGGCAGATACACTCAGGACAAGGTGCCAATTTATTGCTAGGCACACACTCACTCACACAGACACACTGTGTCTGTATGGGGCAATTTGGAGAACTCAATTGACTTGATCCATGTTTTTGGACTGTGGGAGGAAACCAGAGAACCCGGAGGAAATCCACGCGGACACGTAGAGAACATGGAAACTCCACCCAGATTGGGATTCGAACCAGGAATCCCTAGTGCTTAGAGGAGAACATGCTAACCACTAAGCCACCGTGCCGCCCTCTGAGAGGAAATTCAATTAGAGAGTTACCGATCCGCAGATTACGAATAACCGACGGCGTTTCGCAGCGATAAAAATGGAAAACCCTGACCAGCTTCCGTTTTTATCCGAGCCAGTGCGGATGGTTGTAGTTCTGCGGGAAATGGATGCAAGAAATAGCAAAGATGTGAGAACTGGATGTGCGGCAAACAGCACGGCATGGGCTCAGACGGCCACAGGCTGGAAAGACCGAGCAGCTGGAGAGAGAAGCTGGAAAAGTGAAAACGGTGGACACCCAGGTGCAGCAGAGGTCAGTTGCTTTAGTGAGGAGACTTGGGAAAGCTGAAGGTTTAGGAGTTCAGCTTCCGGTGGCTGGTATTATACTCACTTCACTGGGAGAGATGGTTCCAGTTCCTGTTTCTGCACCTGTACCATGTAGTTTCTAACAAAAGATAAAGAAGAAAAGCATGTGTGCTGACGTTCTGACTAAAGGATCTACTTACTGGCCAAGCTGGTGGATCCCACAGAAAAAAAACCAATGCTGTGGTGTGTAAGCTACTGTGTGTAATTTAAAAATAAAGCTGGAGACCATCTCTGGGTACAAAGTGCAAATATTGGGATATTTGTACCAAAACTTTTTAATTCTATTTAATGTCCATTCAATCCTCTAGTAGGTTTACAGAGGGGTTTCTCATGCCCGTCCAGGGCAGAAGGTTTCGGGCACCAACCATCGCTGAGCACACATTCAACATCCATCAGAGACACTCAACATAGGGGAAATTACATTAGGGACAAATTCATTCCTTCATTATCTTCCGCTTTATCCTCTATTAGGGTCACGGGGGGGTTCCCCATGCCCATCCAGGGGAAACGTCTCGGGCGCTGGGCAGATACACCCAGGACAGGACGCCAATCTATTACTGGGCACACACTCACTCACACAATTGGAGAACTCAATTGACTTGTGAGCCATGTTTTTGGACTGTTGGAGAAAACCGGGGGCGGCACAGTGGCTTAGTAGTTAGCATGTTCTTCTCTCAGCGCTAGGGATTCCTGGTTCGAATCCCAATCTGTGTGGAGTTTCCATGTTCTCCCCATGTCGGCGTGGGTTTCCTCCGGGTTCTCTGGTTTCCTCCCACAGTCCAAAAACATGGATCAAGTCAATTTAGTCCTCCAAATTGCCCCATATAGAGTGTGTCTGTGTGAGTGAGTGTGTGCCCAGTGATAGATTGGCGCCCTGTTCTGGGTGTATCTGCCCAGTGCCCGAGACTTATTCCCCTGGATGGGCATGGGGAACCCCTCAGCGACCCTGATATAGGATGAAGCGGAAGATAATGGATGGATGGGAGGAAACCGGAGAACACGGAGGAAACCCTCACGGACACGGGGAGAACATGGAAACTCCACCCAGATTGGGATTCAAACCAGGAACCCCTAGTGCTGAGAGGCAAACGTGCCACCGTGCCGCCCCCTAAGCCACCGTGCCGCCCCCTAAGCCACCGTGCCGCCCCCTATATGGATATATTTTTATAATTTCTTATGAAAAATATTTTTAAACAAATATTTTATTTTTATAATGAAACAATTTAATAATCTATGAATTTCATGATGTTTGGACTAATAGCTTATCTTCAAAGCAGAGGAAATGTTGATTCTGTCATTATTTTTATAGACTAACCAAACTAAAACGAGTCTGACAATTCTTGTTTTATTTTTATAGATTATAATCAATAAGTATTTTCCAAAAACATTCTTTTTTTAACATCGTCAGAGGATATGTTTAAACTTTCTGTCTTTCTCTCCAGCCGCCACTGAGCCAGCACACTGACGTTGTGCATGTAGAATATCACCAGCTATCAATCAGCAAGTTATTTATGCATTAGAACAAAACATAACATAGTATTATATCATCATTTTGCACTGCGGTTAATTTTAGGCAAGTGATTGCATGTGCTATGTATCTTATAAACTGCACAGCATGATATTTTAGTTCACTGCCTTTTAAAAGCCAGGATGTCAAGCTGGTCGAAAAATCAAGTCAGCCATGCTGTGTGTCTAAGTATACAATAATTACAGTACAATTATTTTCCAAAAGCAAATCTAGGAAAGTGACTTCACTGAAGGACCTGTTGCAACAACACTCACATTAGTAACAGAGCGTTGATTTGGTTGTTATTAGACATGACAGACTGATTCGAGGACACAATTCCGAGAGGGTATCAAGGCTACAACCTGAAAATTAAAAAAAAAAAAATTCTACTATATCTATTTTTATAGGCCATGACAAAAAAGATAATATAATCTATTTCATACAGCATATAAATGTTTCCTCCGAGTTCTCCGGTTTCCTCCCACAGTCCAAAAATATGGACCAAGTCAACGGAGTTCTCCAAATTGCCCCATATAGAGTGTGTCTGTGTGAGTGTGTGTGTGCCCAGCGATAGATTGGCGTCCCGTCCTGGGTGTATCTGCCAAGCGCCCGTGACCCTAGTACAGGATAAAGCGGAAAATAATGGATGGATGGATGTTTCGCTACACACGGCAACTCTTATAATTATGTTTTTCAATAATTAAGACCTCCCCACAGAGCAGACAGTATATGTGATACTATATCTTCTCTATAAGGGCAATTTGGCTTAAAAATAAACTTGAAGTATGTTCTCCTTATTGGTAATGCTGCATTCGAATGTATGTACCTTCATCCATCCATCCATCTATTATCTTCCGCTTCATCCTCTATTAGGGTCTCGGGGGGGGGGGGGGGGGCATCCAGGGGAGAACGTTTTGGGCGCTGGGCAGATACACCCAGGACAGGGCGCCAATCTATCGCTGGACACACACTCACTCACCGACACACTCTATATGGGGCAATTTGGAGAATTCAATTGATTTGATCCATGTTTTTGGACTGTGGGAGGAAACCGGAGAACCCGGAGGAAACCCACACGGACACGGGGAGAACATGGAAACTCCCCCCAATGGGGATTTGAACCTGAATCCCTAGTGCTGAGAGGAGAACCTGCTAACCACTAAGCCACCGTGCCGCCAATACTTGTTATTACTTCTTAATAAATAAAGAAAATAAATAAAATAAAAAAAGAGAGTAATTTAAGGGACCAGGTCAGAATTGCTTATTATTTTTAAATGATTCTGTTTAATGCATTTCCTTTAAAAAAAAAAAAAAAAAAGAAATTCAGATGGTACTCATGCAGTGCTCGAACCATGGCCCTTCAGGTCTCAGGGCTGGTTTCTTAATTATGATTAATCAGATTTGGGTTTATGGCCTTTTTAAAAGTCAGAGCTGGACATACACAGAAACCCCATGCTTTTTACTAATACACATTCACCAGGCATACTAATGTATTGCCTTTAATAAGTGAAGCATTTGAAACCACACTGCAGACGCGTTGCCAAGTAATGAGAACATGCAAGTACTTAAAAAAAATTATAAAAAAACACACTCTTTTTGAATGGTGAGACTTCTAAAGAACAAAGCAAACAGCTCTGTAAGTTTTACACGTTTCCCCAATGAATAAAAGTGATAAAAGTCATAGGACTGAGGCCTTAAAAAAGGCTTTTAATAGCCCTAATTATCCAAAATCAAAAAAAGACAGTTTAACAGAATGAAAGCATGAGTGACATCACATACGCTGATGATACAGCAGCAATGATCAAAAAGCATGGAAGATGCAGGCTGCCAGAAAAAATAAATAAAAGCCGTTTAAGGAGGCTGAGCTTTCTCCGAGTGCATGTGAAAATCGAGGTTTTATCTATTGTAAAGAAAAAAGTCATGAAGTTCATGAAGTTTATGAATTCAAATCCGTTCTGTTACTCAAGTACTTATGACCTGCAAATGAAAGCGATGAGATTAGAGCCAACAGCATTTATTCAAGTAATCTGATTTGTTTGGATTATGGAGGAAAGTTGGAGATTTTCTCATTATCTTCTGCTTAATCCTATGTTAGGTTCACGGGGAGGGGGTGTTCTCATACCCATCATGGAAAGAACGTTTGGGTGCTGGGCAGAGCATGTACTCCGACAGATACACACACTATATGGGGATAATTTATGGAAGGGCAATTTAGAGCGACCGATTTATCCATGTTTTTGGACTGTGGGAGGAAACTGGAGAACCCAGAGAAAATCCATGAGGACAACATGAAAACTCCACCCTGGTTGGGATTCGAACCTAGAGCCCCAGCGCTGAGGGGCAAACGTGCTAACCACTAAGCCATCGTGCCACCCTGGAAATTTCATTAGTCCATCCATCTATTATCTTACACTTTATCCTCTAATAGGGTCACGGGGGGTTCCCCATGCCCATCCAGGGGAGAACGTTTCGGGCGCTGGGCAGATACCCCCAGGACAGGGCGCCAATCTATCACTGGGCACATACTCACTTACACAGACACACTATATAGGGCAATTTGGAGAAATCAATTGACCTTGATCCATATTTTTGGACTATAATAGGGAGGCACGGTGGCTTAGTGTTTAGCATGTTCTCCTCTCAGCACTAGGGATTCCCAGTTCGAAATTCCCATCTGGGTGGAATTTCCATGTTCTTCCCGTGTCCACGTGGGTTTCCTCCAGGTTCTCCAGTTTCCTCCCACAGTCCAAAAACAAGGAACAAGTCAATTGAGTTCTCCAAATTGCCCCATATAGAGTGTGTCTGTGTGAGTGAGTGTGTGTGTCTGTGTGAGTAAGTGTGTGCCCAGCGATAGATTGGTGCCCTGTCCTGGGTTTCCCCCGCGACACTAATAGAGGATAAAGCGGGATATAATGGATGGATTATAATTATTATTATTCATTCATTCATTATCTTTCGCTTTATCCTCTATTAGAGTCGGGGGGGGGGGGGGGTTTCCCCATGCCCATCCAGGGGAGAACGTTTCGGGCGCTGGGCAGATACACCCAGGACAGGGCGCCAATCTATCACTGGGCACACACTCACTCACGCAGACACACTCTATATGGGGCAATTTGGAATTTGGAAAATGGCAATTTGGGGAAACCGGAGAACCAGGAGGAAACCCACGTGGACACGGGGAGAACATGGAAACTCCACCCAGATTGGGATTCCAACCGGGAATCCCTAACGCTGAGAGGAGAACATGCTAACCACTAAACCACCGTGCCGCCAATAATAATAATAATAATAATAATAATACAATTTATTTATATAGTGCTTTTATTTATATAGGACCTCAAAGACGCTTTACAAAAATAAGTTTTTTTTTTATTTTAAAAATAAGTAATCCAAAACAATTCGCATGACCTGTGGGAATCACCGAGTGGTATCTTTAGATCATAAGAAAACGAATGGTGCAGTTAAATGGTGGGATGTTTCTCTTTACCTGAGAGCTGAGCTGAGTCTTGATCCAGTTGAAGTAATAATTCAGATCACTTCCCTCCATAAGGTCTCGACCCCATGCCGCCAGCTTGGCAATGATCCTGGCAGCCTACAGGAAGTTAAAGAGAGCTTGGGATGTCATTTTCACATATCATATAAGACACATTTAAGTGTATTTGTACAAGCCCAAATTAGTATCGTGGGGAGGGGAGGAGGGGAGGAGGGAATCTAATCAATGGGGATATGCTTTTGAATTTATATTAACCAAGGATCAGCAGAAAATCTCAGTATGAGGAAATCATAGCTTTGAAACCCAATATTCACAACACACATCTGTAGCCTCCAGCTAAAGAAACCACTTGATTAATGGAAAGCCTGGCTTCCTTTCTCTAAGGGTCTATTAAAAAGAAACTAATCAAAGGCATTTATTCACTCCTTAAATCCGATACTGAATTAGCTTTGCAGCATCACACGGTTTCAAAATGATGGTATTAGCTCAGCAATTTCGTTTCCGATGGGCCTCCTGGTATAAGTCCTGAGATATAATAAGCGAGAGAAATAATGGAATCTAAATTGCTGTTCATATTCAATAAATAATCAAAAGCAAAAGAAACGAGAAAGCGGCGAATGCGTAAACTAATCAGGTCGCATGCAAACGGCACCGTATGGCGGCAGAATGGCAGATGATTCTTTGATTTCTTGCGTTTGAAATTCTCGGCACTGCTCTCTGAAGCCTTTCTTCCCGAGCTCTGACGGTCTGACGGTAAGACACTGCGTGTTTAAAGTCTGCCCACAACATATTTTCTATTATGTTGAGGTCAGGGTAAAGCAGTGCTTCTCAAATAGTGGGGCGCGCCCGTGCGGTGTCTGGGGGGGCGCATAACAACATATCACAGAGCAAGTGATATTAAGTGTACTGAACAAACCCTCAAAAGACAACATGGACAAATATTTAACAGGGACGGCGGAGAGAGACGAAGACAATGAGAGCAACAAAAGTCAACCCAAAACGTAATGTTGAAGCGTGTGTAACGCCTGGCTTCACTGTAACTAAGGTGGAGACGAAGAAAGACCGGCGTGTCGTCTGTGGCTTAAAATGTTGGCAGTGGACAGCGTGAAGCCAAATAAATGAAGACGTCTCCTAAAGACATTACACCCCGATCAGGCTGATGACGGCTTGAGTTTTTAATCGTAAACGTGACGAGTATATCCAGCAATCATAACGCTTTATGAAAGCTGCTTCAGAAAAGCTTATAGTGTTGTTTGTGTGCTGTATGGTTTTTTTTTTTTTTTTAGGCTGTCATTGTAAATAAGAATTTGTTCTTAATGGTGGTTAAATAAAGGTTAAAAAAAATAAAATAAAATAAAAAAAAACGGACGCGTTGGAGACAACAGTTCTGACTTCCTCAAAAAATAAAAAAATAAATAAAACAGCACAAATTGTTGTATTCATTTTTGTTTTGTAGGTTAAAGTTTTAATAGATTCTGCTCCTGAATGAAATGTTGTTGATGAATTTGAATTTATTATTATTTATTGATTTTATTTCTTTTTTTTTTTCAGTATCAAATGCCGGCGGCAAGGTGGCTTAGTGGTTAGCATGTTCTCCTTTCAGCACTAGGGATTCCCGGTTTGAATCCTAATCTGTGTGGAGTTTCCATGTTCTCCCCGTGTCCGTGTGGGTTTCCTCCGGGTTCTCCGGTTTCCTCCCACAGTCCAAAAACATGGATCAAATCAATTGAGTTCTCCAAATTGCCCCATATAGAGTGTGTGTGTTTGTGTGTGTGAGTATGTGCCCAGCGATAGATTGGCGCCCTGACCTGGGTGTATCTGCCCAGAGCCCGAAATGTTCTCCCCTGGATGGGCATGGGGGAACCCCCCCCCCCCCCCACGGCCCTAATAGAGGATAAAGCGAAAGATAATGAATACATAAATTTTTCAGTATGAAATGCCGGTCATTTCAAAAATGTTTTCAGTTTGAATAAGGATTTTATTCGTTTCTGTTACAAACTAAAAAACAAAGTTAATAGAATGATTCTGTTCTATGTCGATCTATATTTCTTTCTTTTTTGTTTTCTTTATAGTTAATAAGGAGACATTGTTATAAAAGAGGTGTACTTAGAACAAATTTATAGACAAATCATACTACAGAGGGCGTGTAAAAATACTTTATCCCATTTTGTCATGCAGGGGGGGGGGGTGATGTGAGTGTGTGTGGGGGGCGCAAAATGTTTTCTTCTTCCTACGGGGGTCTTAACAGAAAATAATTGAGAATCATTGGGGTAAAGTGAGCTCAACTTCAAAAGCTTGGCTCATTGGCACTCAGGTAGCCCGTGATGGATTCGGAGAGCTGATTTAAATAACGGTCCTGTTACAGAAGTCCAGTCTTTATAAGTTCGCTCTATTAATAGGCGGTTTGACATTTTCTTTCCAGGAACTTCGTGAAATGTGTGCAATCCGTTTTTCTCTTGAGTAATGCTGCTGAAGTTACAGGGCAGTCTCAAGATTGTCGTTAATGAACCAGCCTTGTGACCTGAAGGTCCCCGGTTCGATTCCAGGTCCCACCAGGTACCCTAGCTGAAGCGTTTTTGGGCAAGGCACCCAACCACTTGCTCTCCGCACACTGTATACAGGGCTGTCAGTGTGTGTATGTGTGTTTCACTACACAGAGGGGTTAAATATGGAGGACACGTTTCTCTGTGTAGGCAAGAGAGATCACTTTATTAATAGCAGCATTAAATTTACATTACATTTGGTCATTTATTGGACGCTTTTATCCAAAGCGACTCACAAGGTGAGCACAGGGTTCATCACAACATCCTTGGATCAATGAGGGTTAAGGGTCTTGCTCAAGGACCCACATTGGTAACTTCAGTGGACCTGGGATTTGAACCCACAACCTTCAGATTGATAGCCCAAACCCCTAACCACTGAGCTACTGCATCCAATAATGTCTTAGTATCTCACAATAATGACTTAGTATCTCAAAATATTTACATTTGGTCATTTATTGGACACTTTTATCCAAAGCGACTCACAAGATGAGCACAGGGTTCATCACAACATCCCTGGATCAATGAGGGTTAAGGGTCTTGCTCAAGGACCCACATTGGTAACTTCAGTGGACCTGGGATTTGAACCCCCAACATTCAGATTGATAACCCAACACCCTAACCACTGAGCTACCACTCCCGTTCCAACCTCAAAATCAAGATATTACCTCCTTTCTACAGACTTTGTAACAAATTTAGTGACAAGATCTGGGATATGATTTTTTTTTACGATTCTTATAAGGATTATGATCATAAATGCAAGTAGAACATCATTTTTGGGGGGGGATGCAGTACTGCTTTAAAGCCAAGCAGCCTTTCTGCACCTTCTTGGCAGATAGACGAATGTTCTAATTACCCCCTTGGCTGGCTTTCCAGCTCCCATCTTAACTTCTGATTTCATTAAACAGTCATTAGATTGCTCAAAAATGAAAGGGCACACAAATGATGAAGCCCGGAACCTGGATGCTGTGTTAGTATCCGTTTCAGAATCGAAGCTCCTGGGAACCATGAGACAGTGTTGATTACATATTTATTGGTTCCATGTTTTATTGACTTTATAGTACTGGAGGAACTATTCCTAGCTTTGGGTACTTACAAGGAAAAAGCAAATTGAAATTCTACTCACAGCCATTTGTTCCCTGCTCGCTTCATAGACTTCTGTGCTGTCAATTACAGTAATGCTAATCTGAGGGAAATTTGTGCTACTCTGAATAGCAAACTGGGTATTAAACCCAAGTCTGGTGCACCATGATGGTTTTAAGAGGTGGTTTCGGTGGCTTATTTTACTCTAACCCAGACCAGGGGTGGGCATCAACTTGAATCAGCATTTTTATTTAGGGTCTATGATTTGTAATGTATTGTATAATACATGGGCGGCACGGTGGCTTAGTGGTTAGCATGTTCTCCTCTCAGCGCTAGGGATTCCCATCTGGGTGGAGTGTCCATGTTCTCCCCGTGTCCGCGTGTGTTTCCTCTGGGTTCTCCGGTTTCCTCCCACAGTCCAAAAACATGGATGAAGTCAATTGAGTTCTCCAAATTGCCCCATATAGAGTGTGTTTGTGTGAGTGAGTGTGTGTCCAGCGATAGATTGGCGCCCAGTCCTGGGTGTATCTGCCCAGTGCCCGAAACATTCTCCCCTGGATGGGCATGGGAAACCCCCCCGCGACCCTAATAGAGGATAAAGCGGGAGATAATGGATGCATTAATATGAATGTGAAATGCTCAGAGGGGTTTGTTAATGTCAAAAATGTTACGGCTGGACAAACAGCTTAACCAATCAGATTTCATTACCCATTTTGTATGACTGTTTTAAAGCCAATTGAACATATAGGTCTTAGTTTATGTTTATATCTCATGTGATGCATTTGATTCATTTGCAATTTGTAGTTCGCAGCAAAGAATCGGCGTTCACAGAAACTGCACTTTTCCAATTCAAATTTTTCATAAATTGTAAGAATTATTTTTTTTATCCCCGTATTTGAATGTTGTAAATTTGTAAAAGCAATATATATATAAATAAAGCTGGAGAAAGTGTTTAAAATGTCAAAAAATAAAGTAATTCTTTCAACTCTTTGTAATATTAAAGGCTTTCATTCTTCTTGACGCATTCACTTTCTTTTAGTTGGGGCATACTTAACATTTACACAGCAGGAGAAAGGTAGCTTCCCTTATTAAGTCTAAAGGTGATGGTGGCTTAATAGACCTGCACATTCTTCACATCATTTTTATGCCCTATCTGCCCCTGTGCAGGGCATTCCGAAGCACTAATGCTGGAAGAAATCAAGAAATCAGAGAAATTAATATATTCTCAGCAGGTTGATAGAAAGGCTTCATTCTGTGAATTATTAATGAACTGGACAAACTGATAGCATTAAAAAAGTAACATGCAAACTTAATAAATTAAATCAGCTGGGAATTTAAAAGCTAATTAAATGGGATGGATTTGGAAAGTTCCATCCATCCATTATCTTCCGCTTTATCCTCTATTAGGCTTGTGGGGGGGGGAGGGGGGGGTTCCCCATACCCTTCCAGGGGAGAACAACTCGGGCGCTGGGCAGATACACCCAGGACAGGGCGCTAATCCATCGCTGGGCACACACTTACTCACACAGACACACTCTATATGGGGCAATTTGAGGAACTCAACTGACTTGATCCATGTTTTTGGACCGTGGGAGGAAACCGGAGAACCCGGAGGAAACCCACGTGGACACATGGAGAACATGGAAACTCCACCCAGATGGGGATTCTAACCGGAAATCCCCAGCGTTGTGAGGAGAACATTCATTCATCCATCCATTATCTTCTGCTTTATCCTCTATTAGGGTCGGGGGGGTTTCCCCATGCCCATCCAGGGGAGAACGTTTCGGCCAGGACAGGACGTCAATCTATCGCTGGGCACACACTCACTCACACAGACACACTCTATATGGGGCAATTTGGAGAATTCAATTGACTTGATCCATGTTTTTGGACTGTGGGAGGAAACCGGAGAACCCGGAGGAAACCCACATGGACACGGGGAGAACATGGAAACTCCACCCAGATAGGGATTCAAACCGGGAATCCCTAGTGCTGAGAGGAGAACATGCCAACCTCTATGCCACCGTGCCGTCCGAGAGTTAACTAAAGCAGCATACTTTTAAACTACATTTAACCTGAATTTAGTTACATTCACATTTAGCAGACACGTTTATCCAAAGCCACTTACAAACGAGAACACCCCGGGTCAGTAGTTATAGAGAAAAGAATTATCAAAGCTGAAACTTTATTAAAACTTTAGAATGATTTTATCTCAAGCGTTGAATCAACACCAGCAGAGTTAATTACATGACATTTCTGACGGAGCAGATAACGATAATCTTTACCCGTCCTGCTATACTGAATAGCATTGTGAGCATCAACTTCTCAATCGAATGAGGCGATAACTCTGAGATCCACCCCGGAATAAAGAGACAAACCTGTCTTCTCCTGATTTTGATCTTGTTTACTCATGACCTTTAAACAAGATCAATACCAACCATTTCAGACACCCTACACACTTTAAATCTGTTTCCCACTATGCCGTATGGCAGAGCCTAACTGCCTCGTGATGTAACCTTTCGCCTCACACCATTGTTATTCGGAACGCACTTTCAATTAGATCGCTCAGGAACATGCTGAATCCAAAGGTGACAAAAAGACAGCTTATTATTTCAATTAGTGGGTGCTGCTATTTTTAGCAGCGAACGCAGGCTCGTCAGTCAGTATTTGCGTCGGCAATTATCATCACAATGTTAACCCACCACTGGCAATGAGAGGTTCCGACTGCGCCCCTTGAGTCATTCCAAAAGTGGTCAAAGTATGTCACACTGTATGTCACCGAAAAATAGAAACATGTTCTAAAAATGTTGCAACTAAAGTTTGGGGGGGGTGTCCCCCAGGGAGAGCGTTTAAGGTGATGGGCAGATACACCCAGGACAGGGTGCTAATCCATTGCACCACACACTCACTCTCACACACAAGCGCAATACAGGGGCAATTCAGAGCGGCTAAATAACCTTGAATCCTTGTTTTTAGACTGTAGGTGGGGAGGTAGGTAGAGTTTTATGCCATGTCAGCATCCAGGCTATTAACAGGGCAGGATTTAGTAGCTTCCATCCATCCGTGGGGTTTCGGGCGCTGGGCAGACACACCCATGTCTGGGCGCCAGCCAATCCATCACTGGGCACGCACTCACTCACTCAAACACACTCTATATGGGGCAATTTGGAGAATTCAATTGACCTTCATCCATGTTTTTGGACTGTGAGAGGAAACTGGAGAACCCGGAGGAAACCCAAGCGGACACGGGGAGAACATGGAAACTCCACCCAGGTTGGGATTCGAACCGGGAATCCCTAGCGCTGAGGAGAACATGCTAACCACTAAGCCAGGTTCGAATCCCAATCTGGGTGGAGTTTCCATGTTCTCCCCATGTCCATGTGGGTTTCCTCCGGGTTCTCTGGTTTTCTCCCACAGTCCAAAAATATGGATTAAGGTCAATTGAATTCTCCAAATTGCCCCATATAGAGTGTGTATGTGTGAGTGAGTGTGTGCCCAGTGATAGATTGCCCCCCTGTCCTGGGTGTATCTGCCCAGCGCCCGAAACGTTCTCCCCTGGATGGGTATGGGGAACCCCCCCACGACCCTAATAGAGGATAAAGCGGAAAATAATGGATGAATAAATACCTTTTAAATTGTTCTAAAATTAAAAGTACTGCTTGTTGCAGATTCTCAAGTGCAATTCTTGCTGTATTAAATTCTGTGGTCGCTGCTGTCTGATTCTCCTTTACATGACGTGCCATACATCTTCAATAGGAGACGATCAGGACTGAACCCAGGTCAGTCAAGTGCATACACTTCCAAAGCGACACTTATTTCTGATACAGGATGATGCATGGCATCAATCTCTTTATTTATATTTATTTTATATATAACAATCAGTGCGGCATGGTGGCTTAGTGGTTAGCATGTTCTCCTCTCAGCGCTAGGGATTCCTGATTTGAATCCCCATCTTGGTGGAGTTTCCATGTTCTCCCCGTGTCGGCGTGGGTTTCCTCCGGGTTCTCCGGTTTCCTCTCACAGTCCAAAAACATGGATCATGGTCAATTGAATTCTCCAAATTGCCCCATACAGAGTGTGTCTGTGTGAGTGAGTGTGTGCCCAGCAATAGATTGGCGCCCTGTCCTGGGTGTATCTGTCCAGCGCCCGAAATGTTCTCCCCTGGATGACCATGGGAACCCCACCGCGACCCTAATAGAGGATAAAGCGGAAGATAATGAATGAATGAATGAATTTAACAATCACCAAAAAACTGAGAATCTTTTCTTTGTCTCCCACATTATAAACAAATCAAAGATTTCAGTTTTGACCCAAACTTTTGTGGCCACGGGGTTTGTATTAACCGAGCAATATGAAGTCAACTCTATAGAGATGGTTGTATTTCTCGACAGACGAGGAGACACTTTAAGTCAATTACATTAAGTTTGTCTTCAGCAAGCTGCCATTTTTACATTTTACATCTCATTAAACACAAGGGCATAATTTTCAAACCGAATCAATAAAACAATCTCGCCATGTAATTAAAGTAAACATGGTGGGCTCATAATGGTGCTCGGAAAGTAAATCGAGTCTCTAATTGCAGTACTTTTCAGCTGAAGAAACAACTCACCATGTGAACGGTGAAAAGGTCCTGACGGTTCAGCATCGGTAGGAAATAGGACCATGCCGTGTTTTTGGTCTTCTTGGCATAATCGAAGAAAATGTTGACTCGCTGACGATTTTCCTGCAGCATGAAAAAGTATTAGTTATTCTGTTTAAAAAAATAAATAATAATAATTGGAAAGTCAAGCCATTCTAAAATTTTATACAGTGGAACCTCAGGTTTTGATGACTTTGCATATCACCAGATTAATTGTTCATCGATTTTCTTTGCAAAAATCATGTCTATGTTTCTGCCAGAGGGCGGCACGGTTGCCTCTCAGCGCCAGGGATTCCCTGTTCGAATCCCCATTTGGGTGAAGTTTACATTTTCTCCCCTGTGTCTGCGTGGGTTTTCTCCGGGTTCTCCGGTTTCCTCCCACAGTCCAAAAACATGGATCAAGTCAATTGAGTTCTCCAAATTGCCCCATATAGAGTGTGTATGTGTGAGTGAGTGTGTGACCAGTGATGGATTGGCGCCCTGTCCTGGGTGTATCTGCCCAGCGCCCGAGACGTTCTCCCCTGGATGGGCATGGGGAACCCCACCGCGACCCTAATAGAGGATAAAGTGGGAGATAATGGATGGATGGACGGATTATTATTTTAGAATGAATTATTGCATTTACATTGATTTAAATGGAAATAGGTTCCTCGGTTCACATCGATTTCGGATTTCTCTGATTGGAAGCGGATGAATTAGCAAAGACAACAGAGATTCTACTGTATTTTTAGTTTTAGGGAATAAGAAGCAACTCAGTAATTTTAAATGCAAACAAACACCAGCAGAAACCATGTTAACTGCAACAGGTCTTAACGCGAATTGTACGACATCCACCGGCGTCTTAGCAATTAAAAGCTTGGGGTTGCTAACGTGTATTAGAGAACGTTCATGTGTCCGATTTAAGAACAGAAACCTTTGCAGTTTGGTATTCTAAAGCACTCAGGTATAAGTCCTGGATCTCAATATCAGCCTGTTGTGAACTACAGGAGCCAGGAAACATGCAGTCATTGAAATAACAACCTCAGCTTCATGTCAGAACATCCCGGTGCTATCTGACCCACAGCATGTTTTGGGCTAAAATTGTGTCAGACAAGAGGACAAACAATCCCAATCACATGAGCACATCAAATGTTACAGAACAAAAGGCATGAAACATTGCAATAAACCTTTTTTATTTTACAAACTTATTATACGCTGCTATATTTATATTTCTAATGTATACTATATAGTCATAGTGTTGGTTTCACTCATGGAGAATGGCAACATGACCGAGTTCCAAACCTTTACCCTTTCTATCAATAGCCAGTGTACAGTTTTGCCAAAATTTTTAAGTAAATGAATATTTCTCACCACTGAGTTAAAAAAAAATGAATTAAACATGTTTAGTATCATAGCAATGAATGAAATGCATCAAAAAAACTCAAACGGTTCAAGTCTGAAGTTGACGGCTTGCATGTGAACATCTTTTATAGTGATTTTGGGTTTTACCTGCAGAGTGTCATCAATCAAGGTCAAGATGTATTGAACAGTCTGTTCCTTCGATATGTGAGCCATGAGGTTGAGGAAGGTCTTTGCACACTGTAAAAAAAAACAAAAACATAAATGTAGGTTTATTCAAGCAGATAAAACACTTTTTACCTGTATTTGAAATTTCTGAACTCTTAAAATACTTAATATAGTTAATTAACTATCAGTTACTAACTATTAGGTAGCTATTATCTTCCACTTAATCCTATACTAGGTTCTTGGGGGTTACACATGCCTATTACACTCATGGGTGTATCTGCCCAGCGCCTAAAACATTCTCCCCTGGTTGTGCATGTGGACATCATCTGTTCCAGTATCTTCCCTCCGTTGAGGATCCTTTAGACTACTGAAAAGCTTCTTTCCACACGCCATCACACTCATGAACAGCTGAGCACTAAAAACACTACTTTCTGGATACAGTTTACCACACACATCCATATCCAGATGTTCTCTCACCAGTGACTTTTTGTTCCCAATATTTATATCTATTTAACTCAGCCTGCACTGTTTTTTACTTCTGCACTAGCAACTTATTTTTAAATACACAATTGTGTGTGTGTGTGTGTGTGTGTGTGTGTGTGCGGAGAAGGATAGCTGTTTTGGGTGTGTTTTTGTGACTTCTGTGTTTTTGTTACTTCTGTAATGTCAATAGGTGGCACGGTGGCTTAGTGGTTAGCATGTTCTCCTCTCAGCGCTAGGGATTCCCGGTTCGAATCCCCATCTGGGTGGAGTTTTCATGTTCTCCCCATGTCCGCGTGGGTTTCCTCCGGGTTCTCCGGTTTCCTCCCACACTCCAAAAACATGGATCAAGTTAATTGAGTTCTCCAAATTGCCCCGTATACCGTGTGTCTGTGTGAGTGAGTGTGTGCCCAGCGATAGATTGGCGCCCTGTCCTGGGTGTATCTGCCCAGCGCCCGAAACGTTCTTCCCTGGATGGGCATGAGGAACCCCCCCATGACCCTAGTAGAGGATAAAGCTGGAGATAATGGATGAATGGATGTAATGTCAGTTTATTGTGCACTGTGAGCTGCTGTAACCAAGGACAAATCCTGTGAGCATACTTGGCCATTGAAGTCTGATTCTGATTCTGATTCAGATGTGGAACCCACACCTGTGACCCTATTAAGTGTGGAAGTTGAATAAAGTATACTTAGTATAATAATGAGCTAAATGTGGCGTTCCTTCTCTTGTAACAACGAATCTATTGAAAAGATTCATGATCTGATCTTCAGGAAAGAAGTTCAGGTCCCAAGTTTGTATTTTTAGCATTTCCTTGTCTCCTTTTAGCATTTTTCCCAAAGTATTTTAGAATACCTGATGGCCTTCGTTTGTAAGAATCGCCTGCTTCTGCTCAGAATGAGCGACCTCAAACTTCTTAATGAATTCACAGTCTTCACTTGAAATCATCTGGCCCCTAAATAAATAAAGATGAAAAATGAATCATAGTCAGTCATTTGAAACATGTATTTAGTGCTGCTTAATTCTTCTGTCAAAGTAAGTTGTGTCTTATAGTTATGTTAAATTGCTCTCAGAGATAAATACAAAAGAAATAATTCAATAAATAAATAATAATAAAAACAAGTGCATTATGTGTATCGAATTGTAAAATAACTATGTTTTTTCCATCTGAGGTGTAACAATTTATTTTTAATTGTTTTAAAGCCCCTGAACACACAGTGTATTCCTCAGTTGAGTAATACCAACAGAGTCACGGTCATGGGATTTACTTCATGTTACCACGGACACAACTGTTGAGACAGATCTAATAAAAACATATATTCAGTGTGTAAAACTGGTTATTTTATATATAAGTCTAAGTATCTTTCACTTTTTCCATATAATTAATATTATTTATAATGTATGTAGATGGCCTGTAATTAAGTCTAACTTACCATAACAGAGTTCGGAAAAGAAATGATCTTTATTTAAGCAATTATTAGCACATTTGTATATGGTTCTTCGTCATTTTTGTGACTTTTCAAACAAAACTAAACTGCAAATTCTTTTTAGGAATGAGAAATTGGAACACATGCATTAACGGTGTTCAGAATCTCTCTTGTTTACCCTCACCCCACTTTTGTAATATTATAGAGGACAAGAATAAACAGGGATATGAAACTACTTCACAGCCAGCATCCTGTTTTGGGAAGTTCTTATATCCCAAACATTTATTCATTTATGCATTATCTTACGCTTTATCCTATATTAGGGTCGTGGGGGGTGGGGGGGGGGAGAACGTTTCGGGCGCTGGGCAGATCCACCCAGGACAGGACGCCAATCCATCGCTGGGCACACACTCACACAGACACACTCTATATGGGGCAATTTGGAGAACTCAATTGACTTGATCCATGTTTTTGGACTGTGGGAGGAAACCGGAGAACCCGGAGGAAACCCACATGGACACAGGGAGAACATGGAAACTCCATCCAGATTGGGATTCCAACCGGGAATCCGTAGTGCTGAGAGAAGAACATGCTAACCAGTAAGCCACCGTGCCGCCCCATTTGTAAGTCCATCCATCCATCCATCCATCCATCCATTATCTTCCGCTTTATCCTATGTTAGGGTCGGGGGGGGGGGTCGGGGGGTTCCCCATGCCCATCCAGGGGAGAACGTTTCAGGCGCTGGGCAGATCCACCCAGGACAGGACGCCAATCTATCACTGGGCACACACTCACTCACACAGACACACTATATGGGGCAATTTGGAGAACTCAATTGACTTGATCCATGTTTTTGGACTGTGGGAGGAAACCGGAGAACCCGGAGAAAACCCACGTGGACACGGGGAGAACATGGAAACTCCACCCAGATTGGGATTCAAACCGGGAATCCCTAGCGCTGAGAGGAGAACATGCTAACCACTAAACCACCGTGTCACCCATACCTTAAACACTAAGTGATAAATAAAAGCCCAAAGGGGATAAATATATTAACATATATGAGAATATATGAATAAAACACAATCACATTTGCATAATGGTACCACAAAATCTGCATTTGCTATGTTCGTAATGTAAGTCTGTCCTCTGCATTCATTTCATCATTAAATAAATAGCTGGCGAACCGATTTAATACCTTTTTAAGAACTGTTGCCTGTATTGTTGTGTAATTATATTAATTGAGCATCACGTGGGACTGAGCTGAACAGAAATATCGTCATATTAAAAAAATACATGACAGCATAGCAGCAAATAATCAAATCAAATCAAATCAAATCAAGCTTGCAAGGCATTTTAATGACAGTCTATGTTAATAACGCCTCATATGTGACGGCCTAACAAGCACAGGAATCGTTAGGCGTGTCTTATCACACTTAATATAACCACACACTTAATAAAGTGACCAATTAGTGTTGAAAGACTCGAAGTTAAGACGAGCACCGTCGTAGAAATAGCTAAACATCATTATTAGGTCTGAATTAAAGTGCAGTTTATTTATAGAACTGAGCTGCTCGAAAGGTGACACACCATCACAAGATGCTGACACGGCCATTAAACCTACATTTAAAGGAAGCTGACTGGTCACTGCTTTTGAGGTTAATGACAAGAAAGCAGGGATAATCACAGAACCAGTCAAAAATTGAGGACACACCACGTTCCAGCTCATTGTCTATTTTTCTCACTTAACATAGAGATTGTAGTTTTACAGACTGTACATTTGGTCATTCAGCAGATACTTTTATCCAAAGCGACTTACAAGGTGAGCACAGGGTTCATCACAACATCCCTGGAGCAATGAGGGTTAAGGGTCTTGCTCAAGGACCCACATTGGTAACTTTAGTGGACCTGGGATTTGAACCACGAACCTTCAGATTGATAGCCAAACACCCTAACCACTGAACTACCTTGCTGTAGTCCATCTGTTTGCTTCCCACTGTTTCTTCTTTGTTCTCTATTGGTCAGAACCATTACATTATTGTCAGTTCTGCAGTGACACTGATGTGGTGAGGGGGTTTTAGTGCAGCAGTGCTGCTGTAGTTTCATTTAAACACCTCGTTGACACTGCTGGGATAGGACTAATGCACCAACCATATAATACCTGCTCTGTGGTGCTTCTATTGGGGTTCTGATCATGAGAACAGAGTAAAGGGGACGTCCACAGTATGTACTGCAGAACACAAACAGATGGACTACAGAATGGAATTGTAGAACTACAAAGTCCAGCTTTACAGAATATGGAGCAAAAAGGACGCGTGTCTTTTGTATAGTGTATTCAAATAGCTTAACAAACCTCCACAGTTCAGTTAGACAGCTACAGAGAGCAAGACAGATAAGACTGTGAGCATAACATGGTATAAAGTTGACACTGCTGGGATAGGAATAATGCACCAACCATATAATACCTGCTGTGGTGCTACTATAGGGGTCCTGACCATTAGGACAGAGTAAAGGGGACGTCCAAAGTCCATCTGTACAGAATATGGAGCTAAAAGGACATGTGTCTTTTGTATAGTATTTTACGAATAGCTTAACAAACCTCCACAGTTCAGTTAGACAGCTACAGAGAGCAAGACAGATAAGACTGTGAGCATAACATCTTTTATTTAAACACCTCAGTGACACTGCTGGGATAGGAATAACGCACCAACCATATAACCCCTGCTCTGTGGTGCTTCTATTGGGGTTCTGACCATTCGAACAGAGTAAAGGGGACGTACACAGTATGTACTGTAGAACACAAACAGATGGATTACAGGTTGGGATTAATTGAGGTCCATCTTTACAGTAAGGAACTGTAAAGTGAGGCGTGTCCAAACTTTTGACCGGTACTGTACATTCTGTATGTTAGCAGTTTGTCCTCCTGTGCTGTTACTTACTGCAGGTAGGACTGCCAGTTGACCTTGTTGGCTCGAACCTCTGCAGCCTTAGCAGCAATGATGTTGGTAGGAACAGCAGCATCAACTGCACCGCGGATGTCCATGTTTAATTCGGCGTTTGGTATTTTCCTCACTCAACCTGAAGTGTTAGAAAGATAAGAAAAGACAAGAGAAATTATTGGCGTTCTTATTATTATCCACCAGCTAGGACATCAAGTAAACAATATTTAAAACGATACAACATCCAAGTACAAGGACTTTTTTGACTAAGAAACGTGTTTTATGGTTAGATGAAATGTAATTTTTTTTTGGAGGGGTAACAAAAACCCTAGCTGAGTTTAAAAACAAAAAGAACGCCGTCTATCACACAGCAGCTCATAAATATGATGACATGTTGTCCAGAGATCCAGAATTCAGCCTTGTATTTCTTAAAATATCATTATTATCATTTTATCATTATCAATATCATTATTAAAAATTGGGCAGCACGGTGGCTTAGTGGTTAGCATGTTCTCCTCTCAGAGCTAGGGATTCCTGGTTCGAATCCCCATCTGGGTGGAGTTTCCATATTCTCCCCGTGTCCACGTGGTGTAAAAGTCAGAATTCTGAGGTACTATTGCCTTTACATTTTGCTCATCGTTTCTTCTAGGATTAAAAGTCTGAACTCTAAGATACTAGTTTGCGTTTTTTTTCTCACTTATGGAAAGATATTCCATAATTATCTTTAATGCAATTAAAATAAAGTCCAATGACAACTGCATGTATAAACTGACAGATTAGACAACAGAGACATTTAGACAAACATTTTCTAACATTTTAGAAAACCATGTAGTGACTAATTCAGAATTCTGAGATAAAAATGTGAATTCTGAGATAAAAGTCAGAATTCTGAGATACTATTGCCTTTACATTTTGCTAATCGCTTCTTCTGAGATTAAAAGTCTGAACTCTAAGATACTAGTTTGCGTTTTTTCCCTCACTTATGGAAAGATATTCCATAATAGTAATCTTTAATGCAATAAATATAAAGTCCAATGACAACTGCATGTATAAACTGACAGATTAGAAGACAGCACAATTCAAAGAAACAACATTTAGACAAACATTTTCTAACATTTTAGAAAACCATGTAGTGAGTAATTCAGAATTCTGAGATAAAAATCTGAATTCTGAGATAAAAGTCAGAATTCTGAGATACTATTGCCTTTACATTTTGCTAATCGTTTCTTCTGAAATTAAAAGTCTGAACTCTGAGATACATTTGTGTTTTTTTTGTCCTCGCTTATGGAAAGATATTCCATAATAGAAAACCATGTAGTGACTAATTCAGAATTCCATCCATTATCTTCCACTTTATCAAAATTCTGAGATAAAGGTCAGAATTCTGAGATACTATTGCCTTTACATTTTGCTAATCGTTTCTTCTAAGATTAAAACTCTGAGATACTAGTTTGCGTTTTTTTTCCTGACTTATGGAAAGATACTCCATAATTATAATCTTTAATGCGTGCGGCACGGTGGCTTAGTGGTTAGCACATTCGCCTCCCAGCGCTAGGGATTCCCGGTTCGAATCCCCAATCTGGGTGGAGTTTCCATGTTCCCCCCGTGTCCGCGTGGGTTTCCTCTGGGTTCTCCGGTTTTCTCCCACAGTCCAAAAACATGGATCAAGTCAATTGAATTTTTCAAATTGCTCCATATAGAGTGTGTCTGTGTGAGTGAGTGTGTGCCCAGCGATAGATTGGCGCCCTGTCCTGGGTGTATCTGCCCAGCGCCCGAAACGTTCTCCCCTGGATGGGCATGGGGAACCCCACCGCGACCCTAATAGAGGATAAAGCGGGAGATAATGAATAATGAATGAATAATCTTTAATGCAATAAATATAAAGTCCAATGACAACTGCATGTATAAACTGACAGATTAGACGACAGCACAATAAACAGTATAAACAGTAACCATCAGTCGACGTTGTCGATTGTATCCACAAAAAGACAAATACTGTCTTTACTAGGACTAAGACATTTATACCTGTTATTGTTTATTGTTAATAACTGGTTATTACGTCACAGCTGGTTTGACGTTTGTAAGGAGGCTAGGTTAAATTAGCCGACTGGTTAGTCAGCTGTGAACACTTTAAGCCCGGCAGCAGTCTTCATTCATCTGCCAAATCATTTATGAGCATTTAAATTCATATGACGCTAAGATCAAAAAAAAGTGACATGAAGGAAGGTCGATGTTAATGTTAAAAATCAAGAACGGGGTTTAGTTTACCTTCTGCCTTCGCAGCCAAACTGCAACAAGGGGTCACGCGACTGCTATCACGTGACTGTCACGTGCAGACAAGTAGCTTTAACCCTTTAGTGAAAGAAGGAGCGCGCGGACTCTCATCAGATTTATGATATATATATATATATATATATATATATATATATATATATATATATATATATATTCATTCATTCATTATCTTCCGCTTATCCTCTATTAGGCTCACGGGGAGAACGTCTCGGGCGCTGGGCAGATACACCCAGGACAGGGCGCCAATCCATCGCTGGGCACACACTCACTCACACAGACACACTCTATATGGGGCAATTTTTTTGAGAATTCAATTAACTTGATCCATGTTTTTGGACTGTGGGAGGACACCGGAAAACCCGGAGGAAACCCACGCAGACACGGGGAGAACATGGAAACTCCACCCAGATGGGGATTCGAACCGGGAACCCCTAGTGCTGAGAGGCGAAAGTGCTAACCACTAAGCCACCGTGCCGCTCTCTCTATATATATATATACTTTTTTTTTTTTTTTCTCCGGTTCGAATCCCCATCTGGGTGGAGTTTCCATGTTCTCCCCGTGTCTGCGTGGGTTTCCTCCAGGTTCTCCGGTTTCCTCCCACAGTCCAAAAACATGGATCAAGTCAATTGAGTTCTCCAAATTGCCCCATATAGAGTGTGTCTGTGTTGGTGAGAGTGTGCACAGTGATAGATTGGCGCCCTGTCCTGGGTGTATCTGCCCAGCGCCCGAGACGTTCTGGATGGACATGGGGAACCCCCCCCGCGACCCTTATAGAGGATAAAGCGGAAGATAATGGATGGATATATATAAATGTTTACCTTTTGCTTACATGTGGATATGTATATTTTGTGTACATTATATGTACATAGGAGGTGTGTCCAAACTTTTGACTGATTCTGTATATATGTTGGTGTAAAAAATACCCTGCCCATGGTCCTGTCCTGGGTGTATCTGCCCAGCACCCGAAACGTTCTCCCCTGGATGGGCATCAGGACCCCCCCGCGACCCTAATAGAGGATAAAGTGGAAGATAATGGATGGATGGAAGTTAAATAATAAAATGTTCAAATGGGGCGGTGTGGTGGCTTAGTGGTTAGCATGTTCTTCTCTCAGCGCTAGGGATTCCTGGTTCAAATCCCAATCCGCGTGGGTTTCCTCCGGGTTCTCCGGTTTCCTCCCACAGTCTAAAAACATGGATCGAGTCAATTGAGTTCTCCAAATTGTTCCATATAGAGTGTGTCTGTGTGAGTGAGTGTGTGCCCAGCGATAGATCCGCGCCCTGTCCTGGGTGTATCTGCCCAGCGCCCCGCAACCCCTAGTAGAGGATAAAGCATAAGATAATGGATGGATGGTTTAAATGTTCAAATGTTCAAATGTTCAAACTAACAAAGTCACATTGTTTCCTCCTGATGAATCTTATTTGCTTATGTTGCATGAGAAGCCATTTCAGGGCTTGACTGGATTCATTAAGGACTCTCAAAGCATCTTAGAAATCCACATAATATGTTTGAAAGACAAAACACAAATAGCACACAAACCCACACTTCCTGCTTAATCTACACTAAGCCTTGGAGATGCACTAAACCATCATGGGACACAGCTTAATGTGGGTGACCATAAGCTCTTGTTGTCCTCTCTGAGTGACTTCCTGTTGCTGTTTTGCTTCCACATGGTGTGACAGACTGACAACTCAGTGACGAAGTTCATTCATTTTTTTATTTTATTTTGTTATAAATGATGCTCAGGTGTCAGGACAGATCTTTAAACGATGCCAAAAACAGCAGAGAGGAAAAGGCCACCTACAACGATTGAGATAAAGCTGCATGCCACTTTTGTGTTGAGGTGCATTACCCACACTGCCTCTCATATGTGTAGGCAGCTTCAGCAACGTTTTTTGGCCTGTCGACATGGTGAGGGTTACCAGGCAGCAGAAAGTATTGAAAATGATACAGAGTGTGGAAGTAATACTCCAGACGACCCAATATGCTTTCAGGTAAGAGGCATGTCTGTTCTTTTACTCACAAAAAAAAAGTTTTTCTAAGAAAAAAATGTTTAGCCGTCAGGCACGGTGGCTTAGTGGTTGGCATGTTCTCCTCTCAGCACTAGGGATTCCCGGTTCGAATCCCCATCTGGGTGGAGTTTTCATGTTCTCCCCGTGTCCGCGTGGGTTTCCTCCCACAGTCCAAAAACAAATCAAATCAATTGAGTTCTCCAAATTGCCCCATATAGAGTGTGTCTGTGGGAGTGAGTGAGTGAGTGTGGCTATGTGTGAGTGAACCCCCCCGCGATCCTAATATACGTGGGATAAAGCGAAAGATAATGGATGGATGGATTTTTCTAGGTCTGAATACACATGTGCAAATGCAAAAATCATAATTTTAATAATTTTAATTGTTAAATACTTTTACTTCCCTTCAAATGTTGCCTGTGCCATGAGCAATCACTACCATACCACCATGATGTCATCTAGACAGACTGCAACATATACCATGTCAGGGAAAACACCTCTAATGCCTATTGAAATATACGTTTTCAATGTTTTGTCAGTGGGCATATATATATATATATATATAGGCAGCACGGTGGCTTAGTGGTTGGCATGTATGGCAGCACTAGGGATTCCCAGTTCGAATCCCCATCTGGGTGGAGTTTCCATGTTCTCCCCGTGTCTGCGTGGGTTTCCTCCGGGTTCTCCGGTTTCCTCCCACAGTCCAAAAACATGGACCAAGTCAATTGAATTCCCCAAATTGCCCCATATAGAGTGTGTCTGTGTGAGAGTTTGCCCAGCGATGGATTGGTGCCCTGTCCTGGGTGTATCTGCCCAGCGCCTGAGACGTTCTCCCCTGGATGGGCATGGGGAACCCCCCCACGACCCTAATAGAAGATAAAGCGGAAGATAATGAATGAATATATATATATGTTGGTTCCTTAAACATGCCCCCAGTTCAGATTTTACTTCCAATTGAGAGGTCAAAATTTTACTACCTGTCATTCAAATATCTTAAACCACCTATTTTCAGAAGATAACATTTTTAATGTGTTAAGTTTTCTAATCGCAGCATGGTAACAAACTTATTAATGTGCTGCAAATACAAAAATTAAACAATATAATATACTGATTCTTCGGCTATTTATTCAAATTGATGTTATTTCCTGCAGAAACAGCAGTTCAGTTGAGGCCATTAGTTTTATAGTTAAACTTTATTCAGCAACATTAGCCTAAAATGAGGACATAGCTGTATTCAGATGTGAAACAATTCGGAGTGTCCTTCTGTACTGGCACCTATTATTATAAAACAAAAGCATCGGCTGAATGGTTGAATCGGACGCAGAGTGGCCATGATCTGCTCAGTGGGTTGAACGGTGAATATTGTCATTTAATGAAATGCTTACTACAACTGAGTGTTTGTGTTTAAAGTGGGTCAAAAAGGTGCTGTGGTGTTTAATGCTCATTCTAGGTTGAGCAAAGCATGTTCTAAACATTTCACTTCGACACAACTGTATCCACTTGTAGAAAAGACACACATGTCATATATTTTCAGCTTCATGGCCATTTTAAATATCCATCCATTATATTCTGCTTTGTCCTCTATTAGGGTCGCAGGGGGGTTCCCCATGCCCATCCAGGGGAGAACGTCTCGGGCGCTGGACAGATAGACCCAGGACAGGGCGCCAATCCATCGCTGGGCACACACTCACTCACAC
>JAFMOD010000676.1:403172-420870 GCA_019802435.1 Corydoras maculifer
CACTTCGACACAACTGTATCCACTTGTAGAAAAGACACACATGTCATATATTTTCAGCTTCATGGCCATTTTAAATATCCATCCATTATATTCTGCTTTGTCCTCTATTAGGGTCGCAGGGGGGTTCCCCATGCCCATCCAGGGGAGAACGTCTCGGGCGCTGGACAGATAGACCCAGGACAGGGCGCCAATCCATCGCTGGGCACACACTCACTCACACATACACACTCTAAATTGGGCAATTTTTTGAGAATTCAATTAACTTGATCCATGTTTTTGGACTGTGGGAGGAAACCGGAGAACCCGGAGGAAACCCACGCAGACACGGGGAGAACATGGAAACTCCACCCAGATGGGGATTCGAACCGGGAATCCCCAGCGCTGAGAGGCGAATGTGCTAACCACTAAGCCACCGTGCCGCCTACTATCATTTTATCATTATTAAAATCATTATTAAAAATTGGGCAGCACGGTGGCTTAGTGGTTGTCATGTTCTCCTCTCAGCGCTGGGGACTTCCAGTTCGAATCCCCATCTGGGTGGAGTTTCCATGTTCTCCCCGTGTCCGCGTGGGTTTCCTCCGGGTTCTCCGGTTTCCTCCCACAGTCCAAAAACATGGATCAAGTCACCTGAGTTCTCCAAATTGCCCCATATAGAGTGTGTCTGTGTGAGTGAGTGTGTGCCCAGCGATAGATTGGCGCCCTGTCCTGGGTGTATCTGCCCATCACCCGCAATGTTCTCCCCTGGATGGGCACATTGAACCCCCCCCCCCCACGGCCCTGATAGAGGATAAAGCAGAAGATAATGGATGGATGGATAGCCATTCTGTCAAGTACGTCCAACTGAAAAGCTAATATAAAGTAAACTGTATGCTAATTGCTGTGCTTTGTCATTTCAAGGTGATTGCGTTTCGAAGCATTTTAAAATCCTATGCTTTAATAAAGCTCGATAATAAAACAGCAGGCAGGCTGGAAGGTCAACAAAAGAGCTACAGTGCCCTCAGGCAAATCACTCCAGGGATGTACCCTCTCATTATACCCCTATCATAAAGTTTGGAAGTGTGGATGCAAATGGGAACGTTATACCAACTGAATTTTGAAAATGTTCAGGGGAATCAAATCTCACTCTTAAATCCTTGACCCAAAGCTCAGATGACAGTTAACTGCGTTATCTAAGATATATCTGTCGACATGCAGGAGAGGAGACCAGGAGGCAATGTCAGAAACCTGTGCACTTGAGTTCACCGAGGGAAGAGATTGGTACACTCCAAACAAAAGTGTTGATTCGTGCATTGATTCCCTAACAACCGCTCTGTGCTGGCAATAAAAAGTGTGTTCTGTGATGGAATGGTGCCCTGTCCTGGGTGTATCTGCCCAGCGCTTGAAACGTTCTGCCCCTAGATAGGTGGATGTGCATGGGGAACCTCACAAGCAGAAGATTATGAGATGAGATAACAGTGCGTCCTGACCATTGTGGTCAATGGAAGCATACAAAGTTTCAGCGTGTCACACATAATACTGATAATTGGTCCGATATCTCTGGAACCACTTCAAAGCAATCCCCATCCATCCATTATCGTGCTCTTTATAGTTTACTAGGGTCGTGGGGGGGTTCCCCATGCCCATCCAGGGGAGAACGTTTTGGGCGCTGGGTAGATACACCCAGGACAGGGCGCCAATCTATCACTGTGCACACTCTCACCCACACAGACACACTGTATATGGGGCAATTTGGAGAACTCAATTGACTTGATCCATGTTTTTGGACTGTGGGAGGAAACCGGAGAACCCGGAGCAAACCCACGCGGACACGGGGAGAACATGGAAACTCCACCCAGATGGGGATTCAAACCGGGAATCCCTAGTGCTGAGAGGAGAACATGCTAAACCACTAAGCCACCATGTCGCCAAAGCAATACCGGTGATGCCAATACTGTCTCTTAGGAATTAAACAGCATAATGTGGTCTGTGATGTGAAATACAGCAATGAGAACAAGCAGAACGAATATAGAGAGAGTTCTAGCCTCATGGGTTTAGTTTAGAATATTTTAATATTTACATAGGGCGGCACGGTGGATTAGTGGTTCGACTCCCCATCTGGATGGAGTTACCATGTTCTCCCCGTGTCCACGTGGGTTTACTCCGGGTTCTCTGGTTTCCTCCCACAGTCCAAAAACATGGATCAAGTCAAATGAGTTCTCCAAATTGCCCCATATAGAGTGTGTCTGTGTGAGTGAGTGTGTGTCCAGTGATGGATTGGCGCCCTGTCCTGGGTGTATCTGCCCAGCGCCCGAAACGTTCTCCCCTGGATGGGCATGGGGAACCCCACCGCGACCCTAATAGAGGATAAAGTGGGAGATAATGAATGAATATTTTAATAATAATGGGAGACCCTGTTCTCGATAAACTTTCCTATTGGTCTATCTAATTGTTTCATTAAAACGAGTCAGAACTGTTTGAAGACTCTATTGGTATTGCCGTTAGGGCGGCACGGTGGCTTAGTGGTTGGCATGTTCTCCTCTCAGCATTAGGGATTCCCGGTTCAAGTCCCAATCTGGGTGGAGTTTCCATATTCTCTCCGGGTTCTCCGGTTTCCTCCCACAGTCCAAAAACATGGATCAAGTCAATTGAGTTCTCCAAATTGCCCCATATAAAGTGTTCATGTGTGAAGGAGTGTGTGTCCAGCGATAGATTGGCGTCCTGTCCTGGGTGGGCATGAGGACCCCCCCCCCCCTGCAACCCTAATAGAGGATAAAGTGTAAGATAATGGATGGATGAGTATTGTCCTTATTTCATTGGCTGATTGACACTATTTACAATGTCCTTTGATAATACACTGTAAACTTTTTAATAGAATTTCCAACAAACTCCCTTTTGTGAGTGTTTCAATGTCAGATCCTAAAAATTCCGATGATTTAGCAGATTAGTGGGAAGCTGCTGACTTTGTATAATGCTGATCCTCGTGGAGGAAATTTTAAAGTCATCTTTAAAGTGATGCTCTGTAGCACTTTTTTATAGTTTAAAAACCAGTAAGCATATATGTAGCATAGAGATGTTTCATTTTTTTTTTTTTAAAGTTATTTTAGGGGCGGCACGGTGGCTTAGTGGTTAGCACGTTCGCCTCTCAGCGCTAGGGATTCCCGGTTCGAATCCCCATCTGGGTGGAGTTTCCATGTTCTCCCCGTGTCCGCGTGGGTTTCCTCCGGGTTCTCCGGTTTCCTTCCACAGTCCAAAAACATGGATCAAGTTAATTGAGTTCTCCAAAATTGCCCCATATAGAGTGTGTTCGAGTGGGTGGGTGTGTGCCCAGCGATAGATTGGCGTCCTGTCCTGCCCATGGTCCTGCCCTGGTGTATCTGCCCAGCACCCGAAACGTTCTCCCCTGGATGGGCATTAGGAACCCCCCGTGACCCTAATAGAGGATAAAGCGGAAGATAATAGATGGATGGAAGTTAAATAATAAAATGTTCAAATGGAGCGGTGTGGTGGCTTAGTGGTTAGCACGTTCGCCTCTCAGCACTAGGGATTCCCGGTTCAAATCCCCATCCGGGTGGAGTTTCCATGTTCTCTCCGTGTCAGCGTGGGTTTCCTCCGGGTTCTCCGGTTTCCTTCCACAGTCCAAAAACATGGATCAAGTTAATTGAGTTCTCCAAAATTGCCCCATATAGAGTGTGTTTGTGTGAGTGAGAGTGTGCCCAGCGATGGATTGGCGCCCTGTCCTGGGTCTATCTGCCCAGCGCCTGAGATGTTCTCCCCTGGATGGGCATGGGGAAACCCCCCCCCCCTGTGACCCTAATAGAGAATAAAGCGGGAGATAATGAATAAATAAAGTTATTTTAGACTATGCATTGGTGTCCCACATTGTCCCACACAAACATAGTCTTTGTCCCACATCAGTTAAATTGGAATTTGGTCACCCTAGTTTTGAAACTCAAGGTTACAACTCTTTAGTGCCTTGAACTCTGGACCAAAATATATAAAGAGCTTCCAGCCCCAGTGACAAGCGATGTTCTCCAAAAGTATAAGAATGTACTTGATTTCTCGATCTGTAGAA
The DNA here is from genome assembly GCA_019802435.1 of Corydoras maculifer. Classification (NCBI taxonomy): domain Eukaryota; kingdom Metazoa; phylum Chordata; class Actinopteri; order Siluriformes; family Callichthyidae; genus Corydoras; species Corydoras maculifer. The sequence goes on from JAFMOD010000676.1 coordinate 407,224, forward strand.
GCTACAGCAGGGTCTACAGATCAGACTGTCATACTTTCCGCAGTGGATGAATCCATCAATGTATTTTTAAAGTATATTTAAAATCCTGCAGCAAAACAGAAGCATCTATAGCTGCCTGAACTGTGAACATAGACCCACAGTGCCACCTAGGGCTTGCACAATAACTCCCCGAGGTCAGTTCATCTGTTTTTTGTTCATTATTGGTTTATTATTTCCTTCACTGGTAATAATTATTCGTCCTATTCAAAATTTAAATCGTCCTCCTCTTTCTCTCCATCTCCCTCCATCAGTATTCTTTTAGCTGTAATCGCTGAAATGTGTTCAGCCACCAGCAGATGGCAGTGTCGCCCTGCACGCTGACGCCCATCGTTCACAAACGGGGTTCTTAACTAAAGGCAACTAAATGAAAGTGTTATATTAATGTTACCTAATTTAACTCTTCTATTGGCGTATAATAGTATATATCCGAAGGGTCTATTGCATTTTAACGTGTCAGTTCTTCATATTAAACATGTTTGAAGGCGGGGCGGTACGGTGGCTTAGTGGTTAGCATGTTCTCCTCTCAGCACTAGGGATTCACGATTCGAATCCCCATCTGGGTGGAGTTTCCATGTTCTCCCCGTGTCCGCGTGGGTCCACAGTCCAAAAACATGAATCAAGGTCATTTGAATTCTCCAAATTGCCCCATATAGAGTGTGTTTGAGTGAGTGAGTGTGTGCCCAGTGATAGATTGGTGCCCTGTCCTGGGTCTATCTGCCCAGCGCCCAAAACGTTCTCCCCTGGATGGGCATGAAAAAAACCCCGCGATCCTAATAGAGGATGGAAAGTATTAAATTGTACATTGCCAGTTTATAGATACAGTTTCTATATTATATATCTTATACAGTGTTGTATTGACACACACACACAAAGTAGTTCATTATCTTCCACTTTATCCTATATTAGGGTCGCGGGGGGGTTCCAAATGCCCATCCAGGGGAGAACCTTTCGGGTGCTGGGTAGATACACCCAGGACAGGACGCCAATCTATCACTGGGCACACACTCCCTCACACAGACACACTCTATATGGGGCAATTTGGAGAACTCAATTGACTTGATCCATGTTTTTAGACTGTGGGAGGAAACCGGAGAACCCGGAGGAAACCCACGCGGACACGGGGATTACATGGAAACTCCACCCAGATGGGGATTCGAACCGGGAATCCCTAGAGCTGAGAGGAGAACATGCTAATCACTAAGCCACTGTGCCGCCCCACAAAGTAGTTTATTATAAATAAATATGTGTAGAAAAGCCTTTATCTTTGGTGTAAAATTAATAAGAAGAGTGTTGGTGTTGGAGCTCAGGGAACTGTTTTAGGACCATGGACAGAGTAGGTGCCAAAGGTACATTTAGAACAACGTGATCCAAAAACATGGATCAAGTCAATTGAATTCTCAAAATTGCCCCATATAGAGTGTGTCTGTGTGAGTGAGTGTGTGCCCAGCGATAGATTGGCACCCTGTCCTGGGTCTATCTGCCCAGCGCCCAAGACGTTCTCCCCTGGATGGGCATGGGGAACCCCCCCACGACCCTAATAGAGGATAAAGCGGGAGATAATGAATGAATGAATGAACAAATACGTATATCATTTTGTCCTAAAAATCCTAGAATATACTTCCGTCATTCTTGACATCTACAACACAGTCAGTGTGAGCTGCAATGGAGATGTAATAGACTATTATTAGTGGTAACTCTGTTAAAACAACAAGATCCCTAAAGACCTTTTAAAGGTTCTTCAGTTTGAAATGGTGGATAAGCCTCTTTAGTTGTTTAGGTAAACATTTAATTGCTTTACGCAACTTTTTGTTAAGCTTCCAACTTAAATCGATGGTTTCTCAAGGCAAGTAAAGATTTCCCTTTGCAGTGTCAAACTGAAGAACCTCTGAAAAGTTTTTGGTAAGTGGTTTAAACACAGGTTGCTTGTCAAAGAATCATTTGTATTATTTGGGAAAGTACACTTAAAAGAAAATATATAGTCTTATTATATCTGCTTAATCAGCATCCTGTCGTTTAGCACCATTTACTGTCAAATTTAATTCACCGTATGTAGCCCACAATTTAGTAAATAATCAGTTTATATCCATTATCTGCCACTTTATCCTCTACTAGGGTCGCGGGAGGGTTTCCAATGCCCTTCCAGGGGCAAACGTTTCGGGTGCTGGGCAGATACACCCAGGACAGGGCTCCAATCTATCGCTGGGCACACACACACACACACACACACACACACACACACACACACACACACACACAAACACAAACACACTCTTGGGAGGAAATCAGAGAACCCGGAGGAAACCCACGTGGACATGGGGAGAACATGGAAACTCCATACAGATTGGAATTGGGAATGAGAGGCGAACGTGCTGCCCCAATTTAGTAAATAATAATAATAATAATAATAATAATAATAATAATAATAATAATAATAATAATAATAATAATAATAATAATAATAATAATAAAAGGCGGCACGGTGGCTTAGTGGTTAGCACGTTCACCTCTCAGCGCTAGGGATTCCCGGTTCGAATCCCCATCTGGGTGGAGTTTCCATGTTCTCCCCGTGTCCGCGTGGGTTTCCTCCGGGTTCTCCGGTTTCCTCCCACAGTCCAAAAACATGGATCAAGTCAATTGAATTCTCAAAATTCTCCCATATAGAGTGTGTCTGTGTGAGTGAGTGTATGCCCAACGATGGATTGGCGTCCTGTCCTGGGTCTATCTGCCCAGTGCCCGAGATGTTCTCCCCTGGATGGGCATGGGGAACCCCACCGCGACCCTAATAGAGGATAAAGCGGGAGATAATGAATGAATAAATGAATAATAATAAAAGTAATAACAACAATAATAATAACAATAACAATAACATAGTATTATAACCATCATTAACATCATCATTATTATTATTATTATATATATTATTGTTGTTGTTATTATTATTATTATTATTATTATTATTATTATTATTATTATTATTATATGGTAAACATTCTTGAACCCGCGCGTCGGTGAGATGTAACGGATTTTACGCTGCCGCCACAGCGAGAGGCGAGAGGCGCGCATGCGCACTGACAGCAAGCGGCCGGTCTTTTAAGAACCGAAATCCTTATGCCAACCGATGTAATCAAGACGAAGCACTGTCTCTCATCTCGGGGCATACATGGTGAAATTGTAAGTATGGGCATGGCGCTGCGAGGCTGTATGTGCGAACATGTCGATGTGCAGGGGATGCTTTTTGGCGGTGAGGCATGTGAGAGGTCGAGCTCAGCCTGAGAGAGAGAGAGAGAGAGAGGGAGAGGGAGAGGGATGCTGACCACTGCATCACTCTCAAACACACCTGATCTCTTTTACTCTTTATTCTTTATTTCTGGATCTGCTTAATGGAGGGGTCTCCATACTCGATTTGGTGTGTGCTCCATGTCTTGTGGCTGATGTGGCTGAAGATGCTCTGATTCCAGAGCCATTTGTAAAAGCTGGAGTATATGTGCCATCATCAGCATCCTAATCATCGTGTGTGCTGCTGCTAAAATGCTTACTTATTGGGGGGATGGCAGAGAACCGAGATGAAGAGCTGGATGCAGTTAGGTACTCCTCCTCCTCCACCTCCTCACTAAATACTACAGCATCTTCAAACCTACACAGCTAAAGCCAGGGGTGAATCGAGACGGGAAAGCGTCTTTGAGTTCGTTGGATGATTGGAGGTGCATTTAACAGGAGAAATCATTTTCTATTACACACAATTGTCTATTCATGTTCTTTATGGTGTCCTGTAAATGTAAACTCACGATACAGCTGCGAGCTAAACAACTGTAGATAGATGGTCACCCTGTCCTGGGTGTATCTGCCCAGTGCCCGAAACGTTCTCCCCTGGAAGGGCATGGGGAACCCCCCACGACCCTAATAGAGGATAAAGTGTAAGATGATGGATGGATGGATGGAATGTGTAATAGCTGTATTTTTAAGCTGTGGGTAGAACCAAATATCCACAGCTTCAGCTTGGTCTCTTCAAATCAGACTCCTACATTGATTAAACAATATATTTAAGATAGTTAACCCTAAATAATGAAGTCGGCACGGTGGCTTAGTGGTCAGCATGTTCTCCTCTCAGCGTTAGGGATTCCCGGTTTGAATGCCAATCAGGGTGGAGTTTCCATGTTCTCCCCGTGTCCACGTGGGTTTCCTACCACAGTCCAAAAACATGGATCAAGTCAATTGAGTTCTCCAAATTGCCCCATATAGAATGTGTTTATGTGAGTGAGTGTGTGCCCAGTGATGGATTGGCGTCCTGTCCTGGGTGTATCTGCCCAGCGCCCGAAACGTTCTCCCCTGGATGGGACACGACCCTCATAGAGGATAAAGCAGGAGATAATGGATTAATGGATTGATGGATGTAATGTGTAATAGCTGTATTTTTAAGCTGTTGGTAGAACCAAATATCCAGATCCTGAACAGAACGAGGCTTGGCATGTTCTCCTCTCAGCGCTCGGAATCCAGGTTCGAATCCCAATCTGGGTGGAGTTTCCATGTTCTCCCCGTGTCTGCGTGGGTTTCCTCCGGGTTCTCCGGTTTCCTTCCACAGTCCAAAAACATGGATCAAGTCAATTGAGTTCTCCAAATTGCCCCATATAGAGTGTGTCTGTGTGAGTGAGTGTTTGCCCAGTGATAGATTGGCACCCTGTCCTGAGTGTATCTGCCGAAACGTTCTCCTCTAAATGGAAATGGGGAACCTTCTCGTGAACCCAGTTGAATATTAAGTGAAATATAATGAAGGTGGAGGTTCCATGTTCTCCCTGTATCTGTGTGGATTTTCTCTGGGTTATTCCTGCAGTCAAAAAACAGGGTATTCAAGGTAAATTGGCTGCTATAAATATAATGTGTGTGTGTGTGTGTCCTCAGTGATAGATTACCATCCTATTCTGGGTGTATCTGCTGTTATTATCATTGTGTAACAAATAAACTGAGTTATTAGGGCCCCACGTTTATATTGGATCTAAAAGACAGTGGGCTGTGATCAGATAAGCCAAAATTTTAGTGCAGAGGACCGAAGGGACAGTGGAAACAGCAAACGCTAACATCTGGCATGGGATGGATGGCATGACTTATTTGTGAAGTTCTTATTAAAGTGGATGTGGTTTTAGAGCAGTCCATGTTATACAATACCAGGTCTTATTCTGCATGGACTTCAACAGTGTGGATTTGCAGACACCAAATGTGTGTGCTTGTCTGAACTGGCTGAGGTCCAGATCTGTCTCCTACTGAAGATATATGTGGCAACATGAAGATGACAATCAGACAACAACAACCACAGACTGCTGAGCAGCTGACATCTTGTATCAGGCAAAAATAATAATACTGCTACGTTCAAATAAAAAAAATATCATTAAAAATATTGTTTAATAGAAAAATACCTCACACATCCATCCATTATCTCCCGCTTTATCCTTTATTAGGGTCGCAGAGGAGGTTCCTCATACCCATCCAGGGGAGAATGTCTCGAGTGCTGGGCAGGACAGGGCGCCGATCTATCGCTAAGCACACACTCACTCACACAGACACACTCTATATGGGGCAATTTAGAAAATTTAATTCACCTTGATCCATGTTTTTGGACTGTGGGAGGAAACCGGAGAACCCGGAGGAAACCCACGCGGACACGGGGAGAACATGGAAACTCCACCCAGATGAGGATTCGAACTGGGAATCCCTAGTGCTGAGAGGAGAACATGCCAACCACTAAGCCACCGCGCCGCCCATCATTCATTCATCCATAATCTCCCACTTTATCCTCTATTAGGGTCGCGGTGGGGTTCCCCATGCCCATCCAGGGGAGAATGTCACGGGCGCTGGGCAGATAAACCCAGGACAGGGCGCCAATCTATCGCTGGACACACACTCACTTACACAGACACACTCTATATGGGCCAATTTAGAAAACTCAATTGACTTGATCCATGTTTTTGGACTGAGGGAGGAAACGGGAAAACTGTGAGGAAACACACACGGACACGGGGAGAACATGGAAACTCCACCCAGATGGGGATTCGAACCGGGAATCCCTAGTGCTGAGAGGAGAACATGCTAATCACTAAGCCACCGTGCCGACTTCATTATTTAGGGTTAACCATCTTAAATATATTGTTTAATTAATGTAGGAGTCTGATTTAAAGAGACCAAGCTGAAGCTGTGGATATTTGGTTCCACCCACAGCTTAAAAATACAGCTATTACACATTCCATCCATCCATCCATCCATCATCTTCCGCTTTATCCTCTACTAGGGTCTCTGCCCAGCGCCCCAAACGTTCTCCCCTGGATGGGTATGGGGAACCCCCCCGCGACCCTAATCGAGGATAAAGCGGAAGATAATGGATGGATGGATAAATCTCCATCCACTTATTCATATCTTCTTTGGTCTGATGGAAATACTCTAAATTCACGTGCCGTTCTGTAAAATCTTTGTGAAAAATAAATCAGATTAAAGGAAAATAATTGTGATCGTCACAAATAAATGTGTCCATGCAATTATGTAATCCTTTTTCATGCGGTGGAACATCAACTGAAACTGAACCTATACATCATTTCACTTGCAATGTGTGCTGTATTATTTTTTTGATTATTCCACTCTGCACTGCTTTTGGGGATGAATACAGGAGTAGATGAAATAATATTCATGTTTTCGGATGCACTCAGCTGGTGGATGTTTCTAATAGAGTCTGTGAACAGCAATTGAGGGCTTCCTTCCTCTTCGCAACATCAAGTCGAGCTATCACGAGGAGCTTGTGGGGGAGTGTGACATGAGACATGTTAGAACAGCTTTATTTATGGTCTAGTCGGAACATGCCTATGTGCAAAGCTTCGTTCGAATTATAAGATTGGCTGATTCTTTGATTCATGTATTTTCTCAAAGGGGTTCAGTGAAATCATTTAAAGCCGGCGCATCATCTTTAACTTGAGGGTAAGATCCTAAAAATATTAAACGCCAACTTTAACAGCGCTCGATATACAAACAATCCTTCAGTCAGAATACACGGCAAAAAAAACTAAATCCCGAGTCAGGAAATCTTATAAAGGTAACAACTCTTATTTCTTAATTAAAATAGATTTCTAAGTGGGCGGCACGGTGGCTTAGTGGTTAGCATGTTCTCCTCTCAGCGCTATTCCCGGTTCGAATCCCCATCTGAGTGGAGTTTCCATGTTCTCCCCGTGTCTGCGTGGGTTTACTCCGGGTTTCCTCCCACAGTCCAAAAACATGGATCAAGTCAATTGTTTTTTCATTCATTCATTATCTTCCGCTTATCCTCTATTAGGGTCGCGGTGGGGTTCCCCATGCCCATCCAGGGGAGAACATCTCAGGCGCTGGGCAGATAGACCCAGGACAGGGCGCCAATCCATCGCTGGGCACACACTCACTCACACATACACACTCTAAATTGGGCAATTTTGAGAATTCAATTAACTTGATCCATGTTTTTGGACTGTGGGAGGAAACCGGAGAACCCGGAGGAAACCCACGCAGACACGGGGAGAACATGGAAACTCCACCCAGATGGGGATTCGAACCGGGAATCCCTAGCGCTGAGAGGAGAACATGCTAAACCACTAAGCCACCGTGCCGCCCTCAAGTCAATTGAATTCTCCAAATTGCCCCATATAGAGTGTGTGTGTCCAGCGATAGATTGGCGCCCTGTCCTGGGTGTATCTGCCCAGCGCCCAAATATATATATATGTATATATATATGTGTGTGTGTGTGTGTGTGTTAGTGTGTATATATATATTTATCCATTCATCCATCCATACATTATCTTCCGCTTTATCCTCTATTAGGGTCGCGGCGGGGTTCTCCATGCCCATCCAGGGGAGAATGTTTCGGGTGCTGGGCAGATACACCCAGGACAGGGTACACACTCACTCACATACACACTCTATATGGGGCAATTTGGCAGACACGGGAAGAACATGGAAACTCCACCCAGATGGGGATTCGAATCGGGAATCCCTAGTGCTGAGAGAACATGCCAACCACTAAGCCACCGTGCTGCCCTATATATATATATATATATATATAGTAGCAGACAAGTAGCATGTATAAAATAAAATAAATAAAAAGACCTGAGGAATCTGGGTGGAGTTTCCATGTTCTCCCCGTGTCCGCATGGGTTTTCTCTGGGTTTTCCAGTTTCCTCCCACAGTCCAAACACATGGATTCAAAATAAATTGGCTGCTCTAAATTGCCCCTATATAGTGTCTGTGAGCCCAGCGATGGATTGGCACCCTGTCCTGGGTGTATCTGCCCAGTGCCCGAAATGTTCTCCACTGGATGGGCATGGGGAACCCCCCCGCGACCCTAATAGAGGATAAAGCAAAAGATAATGGATGGATGGATAGTGTCTGTGTGCGAGTGAGTGTGTTGCCCAACGATAGATTGATTCCCTGTTCTGGGTGTTCTCAACCCTAGTAGAGGATTAAGCGGAAGATGAATAAATGAATGAATAAATACATACGATTTTTTTTTCTTATTTTAAGAAATCTTAATGAGATGCATTTACTTACTATATTAGCAGATATTGTTACTTGATTAATGTAAAGTTTTTTTTTTTTTGGTATATTTGTCTCATTATGACATTACAGGGTATTATATAAAAACAGCCATCCATACGTTCCTTTATCTGTGTGTTTAGTTCTCCATACGAACGGCTCTGCTCTATTTCCTTTAATGAAAGCCCTCAGAGTACAGTGTGAATACGTGATTCTGATTATCCGTTTCAATGAACTGGTCTTTCTGGCAGCCCATGGGATCAGAGAGGATGGAGATGCGAAAGAGGCAGATGTCGGGGCAGCAGGAGTTGGTGGCAGGAGGCACAGCTTCAGGCACGGTGCCAGCTCAGCATGAACAGCCTGGCCAGGGCAGCCGTGCCTCCAATGCCTGCTGCTTCTGTTGGTGTTGCTGTTGCAGCTGCTCATGGTACGGACACTCTCATTCCTTTGCACCCTTGCCCAAACCTTAAATTAAAACAGCTTGGCTCTACATTGGTTTAGGATGAAAACGGAGTATTTAATAAGGATTTGATGAAGGAAGAGAACATTCTAACTGGGAATGTTTTGAAATAATCACCCATCAGTGGACTATTGGGAATAATTGGGACTATTGGGGTTTATTATTACAATTTTAATAATGTTAATTATTATGTTAAGGGGAAGCGGCATCGTGGCTTAGTGGTTAGCATGTTCTCCTCTCAGCGCTAGGGATTCCCGGTTCGAATCCCCATCTGGGTGGAGTTTTCATGTTCTCCCCGTGTCCGCGTGGGTTTCCTCCGGGTTCTCCGGTTTCCTCCCACAGTCCAAAAACATGGATCAAGTCAATTGAGTTCTCCAAATTGCCCCATATAGAGTGTGTCTGTGTGAGTGAGTGTGTGCCCAGCGATGGATTGGTGCCCTGTCCTGGGTCTATCTGCCCAGCGCCCGAAACATTCTCCCCTGGATGGACATGAGGAACCCCCCCCCCACGACCCTAATATAGGATAAAGCAGAAGATAATGGATGGATGGATTATATTAAGGAATAAGCCAGCACGGTGGATTAGTGGTTAGAACGTCCCCCTCTCAACACTGGGGAGTTCAATGTTTTCCCCGTGTCTGTGTGGGTTTCCGCCGGGTTCTCCGGTTTCCTCCCACAGTCCAAAAACATGGATCACGTCAATTGAGTTCTCAAAATTGCCCCATATAGAGTGTGTGAGTGAGTGTGTGCCCAGCGATAGATTGGTGTCCTGTCCTGGGTGTATCTGTCCAGCGCCCGAAACGTTCTCCCCTGGATGGGCATGAGGACCCTCGCCTGCGAACCTAGTACAGAAAAAAGCAGAAGATAATGGATGCATTAAAGACATATGTATTTTTACTGTATTTTTTTAAAGAATTCTATACAAACATATATAAATCATCGCTAATAGGTTTAAATGATGAATTTAAACTTATTATTAATAATTAATTTATGTTGTTTTTAAGGGGGTTTTGCTGTAAAATTGTAATTATATTTGTAATTGTTATTTTTTTTATTTTAATTGTAAATGCTGTATATTGCACCGGGGGTGATGTCATACCAAATCATAATTATAAATAAATAATAATGCGAAAAATTTTAGGAATTAATCCTTTGTTCGTACCACCAACAGTTTACATGAATTAACATTGATATAAACGTTTGTGAGTGCTGGAAATAAAACCTGAGATCAAATAAAATCAAATACTAATTAATTCTAATCAAATAATAATTAATGATAATGTAACAACCGGGTGGCACGGTGGTTTAGTGTTTAGCATGTTCTCCTCTCAACGCTAGGGATTCCCGGTTTGAATCCCCATCTGGGTGGAGTTTCCATGTTCTCCCCGTGTCTGCGTGGGTTTCCTCCGGGTTCTCCGGTTTCCTCCCACAGTCCAAAAACATGGATCAAGGTCAATTGAGTTCTCCAAATTGCCCCATACAGAATGTGTCTGTGTGAGTGAGTGTGTGCCCAGAGATGGATTGGCGCCCTGTCCTGGGTGTATCTGCCCAGCGCCCGAGATGTTCTCCCCTGGATGGGCATGGGGAACCCCCCTACGACCCTAATAGTGGATAAAGCGGGAGATAATGAATGGATGAATGTAACAACCATATACTCACTTCACCAAGCAAATATACGACGTATAATTAACAAGCCCAACGTGCACAGGCAGCTTTCTAAAGGTTTTCAAATGGCCCCATCACAGCGCCTTTTGTTGTCCGAGGCGGACAGCGTGCACGTGATTGGTTGGGCTGATGGGGGGTGGTACCCGGCATCACGGGCTGATCAGCCTTTTGGTCAATGTTGGTGGCAGCTTTGTCCTTTCTGCTTCCTGGTGTCCTGTGTGTAGTGTCCAGAGGATCATGATGTGCTTACTACCTTGCAGTCTCACTGTTAGGAATGAAGACAGGGAGGAGAGGACCCGGCGAGCCTCGTGCGATGTCAAAGCCGAGGACACTGCTGACTGTGAGGAGAGGTCGGTACTTTCATGTTCTTTTGATGATGAATATATAAGATACTGAGCAAAAAAAATTTGCCCATGATTTGTTGTGCATTATTACTATTCTGGACGGCACGGTGGCTTAGTGTTTAGCATGTTCTCCTTTCAGCGCTAGGGATTCCCGGTTCGAATCCCCATCTGGGTGGAGTTTCCATGTTCTCCCCGTGTCCACGTGGGTTTCCTCGGGTTCTCCGGTTTCCTCCCACAGTCCAAAAAAACATGGATCAAGTCAATTGAATTCTCCAAATTGCCCCATATAGAGTGTGTCTGTGTGAGTGAGTGTGTGTCCAGTGATAGATTGGTGCCCTGTCCTGGGTGTATCTGCCCAGCGCCCGAACGTTCTCCCCTGGATGGGCATGGGAACCCCCCCCCCCACGACCCTAATATAGGATTAAGCGGAAGATAATGAATGAATGAATAAATACTATTCTTAAAATCACCTTTAATTCTTTGGCAGTCGCAAGCCCACCGTGGATGAAGTGTGTTCCTGGGGGCAGTCTTTCGACAAGCTGATGCGCTGTCCCGCCGGCCGCCGTGCCTTCCGCCAATTTCTGCGCACCGAGTTTAGTGAGGAGAACATGCTGTTCTGGCTGGCGTGTGAGGAGTTCGGTAAGGAGACCAATAAAAGCATCATCGAGGAGAAGGCACACCTTATATATGAAGACTACATCTCCATCCTCTCACCCAAAGAGGTCAGTCTGTCTGATTGTGCATGTATTATCCTCCACTTCATCCTCTATTAGGGTTCCCCACGTCCAGGGGGAATGTTTCAGGGGCTGGGCAGACACTTACTCACAGCGAATTAGATGGGGGCAATTTACACCATCCAATTCACCTTAAATCCATCCATCCAGCCATCCATGATCTTCTGCTTAATCCTCTATTAGGGTCGCGGGGGGGTTCCCCATGCCCATCCAGGGGAGAACGTTTCGTGGGCTGGGCAGATACACCCAGGACAGGGCGGCACGGTGCCTTAGGGGTTGGCATGTTCTCCTCTCAGCGCTAAGGAATCGAATCCCCATCTGGGTGGAGTTTCCATGTTCTCCCCGTGTCCGCGTGGGTTTCCTCCGGGTTCTCCGGTTTCCTCCCACAGTCCCAAAACATGGATCAAGTCAATTGAGTTCTCCAAATTGCCCCATATAGAGTGTGTCTGTGTGAGTGAGTGTGTGCCCAGTGATAGATTGGTGTCCTGTCCTGGGTGTATTTGCCCAGCGCCCGAAACGTGCTCCCCTGGATGGGCATGGGGAACCCCCCCACGACCCTAATAGAGGATAAAGCGAAAGATAATAGATAAATGGATAATAAGAGCAGCGCAGCACGGTGGCTTAGTGTTTAGCATGTTCTCCTCTCAGCGCTAGGGATTCCTGGTTCGAATCCCAGTCTGGGTGGAGTTTCCATGTTCTCCCCGTGTCCATGTGGGTTTCCTCCGGGTTCTCCAGTTTCCTCCCACAGTCTAAAAACATAGATCAAGTCAATTAAATTCTCCAAATTGCCCCATATAGAGTGTGTCTGTGTGAGTGAGTGTGTGCCCAGTGATAGATTGGCACCCTCTCCTTGGTGTATATGCCCAGCGCCCGAAACGTGCTCCCCTGGATGGGCATGGGGAACCCGTTCGCGACCCTAATAGAGGATAAAGCAGAAGATAATGGATGGATGAATAATGGATTGATAATGAAATGAGATGAGATAAGATGAGCTAAATTGCCCCATGGTATAAATGTATCTGCTGTATGATTTTCCGTGTAGTGATGGCCAGGATGCACACTTACTGAATGCTCTGGTATCCGCAGGTGAGCCTGGACTCTCGCGTCCGAGATGTTATAAACAAGAACATGCTGGAACCCACGTCTCACACGTTCGACGATGCCCAGCTCCAGATTTACACACTGATGCAAAGAGACTCCTACCCGCGCTTCATGAACTCCCCCGTCTACAAAAGCCTACTGAAAAGTGTCTCCGAGCAATCTCCCGAATCCTAGATCTCTGTGATTTCCCCTTTTCTCTTCTTTACCCTCCGTTTCCCCGTTGCTCTTTCTTTACCCAGCGTGTTTGAAACGACCTCAGCGCAGGTCCACCCAGGGATTTTACAGCATCGCAGACCTGAAACAGACTCGCAGGTCTCCAGGTCACTGAATTTTCAAAACAATAGCGCCAATTTCCTGAGGGCTGAACACCGCAACCACTGATCCACATCATCACAGCAGGACGCTCCAAAGGACCAGCAGTGAGTTGGACCATTTTTCGGTATTGTTTAGGTGTGTTTTTGGTTCTCTTCGATGACTTTTTATATTTGGTTCGACTTCATGTGCAGTGATGACTATTTAAAGTATACACATGCATTATATTTATGGATCTTTATGATATTTCTTGGTTGGGGGTGATATGACTTGCCCCGTTGTCAGCACTGTGTAGTAAAAGCTCAAATGAAGGCTTGTATCATATCAGCTTTACTCATTACGATCTGTGTGCTGTATTCCTCCGTTATTATGACTCAGCATCTCCTCTGAAAAAATGGAACATATTTAGATCAGAGGGCGGCACGGTGGCTTAGTGGTTAGCATGTTCTCCTCTCAGC
>JAFMOD010000676.1:429604-448574 GCA_019802435.1 Corydoras maculifer
CGCGACCCTAATGGAGGATAAAGCGGAAGATAATGGATGGATGAATTAAATCTAAAGTGTTTGTAAACCTTTGGAGTGTTTATCCAGCACAACACACAAAGTTTTGAGGTCTTAACATTCACACTTTAGTCAGAATCAGGCTCTACAAGTATCTCCATTCTAAGCTACAAAGTAACAGCAACGTTTATCACAAATTCCTGTTACTGATACACTGAAAATCAGAAAAGCACGTTAAATACCTTTCCTCTTTGGGTTCAGGACTGTCCTGCGATTGGGACATGGCTGCTGTGGGAGACTCCTTCTTTTTGTCTTCAGAACTTTTGTCCCCACTAGCTGGTTCATCTATATTTAATGTAAAAAAAAAATACTTTACCATAATTATCTACCTCAGGCTCACTTCAATATCAATGACCAAAACATTTTTATTTTTTGAAAGTTACATTGGCATACGTTCTCCGTTTCAGTCACTGGGTAAGTCAGTGGCTCTCATTTCTTTATATCCTCTACAGATAAAGATGCATTTCATCCCAGCAATGTCTTATGAACACTCAGGAGTATTTCAAGTATGTCATTTGTCATTCCACAAGTACAGTACAGTATATATGGAATGAGACAGCATTCCTCAGGAACAAGGTGCTACACATAACAGCTACCACACAATCAACATAAATGATCACAATAAATACAGGACGATACACAGTACAGGGCGGCACTGTGGCTTAGTGGTTAACATGTTCTCCTCTCAGTACTAGGGATTCCCGGTTCGAATCCCCATCTGGGTGGGGTTTCAATGTTCTTCCCGTGTCCGCGTGGGTTTCCTCTGGGTTCTCCGGTTTCTTCCCACAGTCCAAAAACATAGATCAAGTCAATTAAGTTCTCCAAATTGCCCCATATAGAGTGTGTTTGTGTGAGTGAGTGTGTGTCCAGCGATAGATTGGTGTCCTGTCCTGGGTGTATCAGCCCAGTGCCTGAAACATTCTCCCCTTGATGGGCATGGGGAACCCCTCCGCGACCCTAATAGAGGATAAAGCAGAATATAATGAATGGATGGGTGGATGGATGTGGTTAGCACATTCGGCTCTAAGCGCTGGGGTTCGAATCCCAATCTGGTTGGAGTTTCCATGTTCTCCCCGTGTCCGCGTGGGTTTTCCGGTTTCCTCCCGCAGTCCAAAAACATGGATCAAGTCGATTGAGTTCTCCAGATTGCCCCATATAGTGTGTATGTCTGTGTGTGTGCCCAGCGATAGATTGCCGTCCTGTCCTGGGTGTATCTGCCCAGCAACCGAGACGTTCTCCCCTGGATGGGCATGGGGAACCCCCCCGCGACCCTAATAGAGTATAAAGCGGGAGATAATGAATGAATGAATTAAAAAATTAAAGCCATTAATATGTGTACATGTTAAAAATGTGATGTTCTAACTTTTTTGGCTGATAGTTAGTACTAGAGGGGCAGTTGTAGGCTTGTGGTTAAGGAACAAGCCTTGTGACCTGGTCCCCGGTTCGATTCCCGGTCCCACAATAAGTATTTTTTGCTCCTTGGGTGCCATTTACAAGGCTGCCCACCGCTTCGGGCACCAGTGCTCACTTTACTTAGTGTTTGTATATGTGTGTGTTTCATTGCATTGATGATTGAAACATGATGAAGAAATTCCTCTGTGTGCAAAGACCATAAATAATAATTATAATAATAATAGAATTGATTTGTAACACACTTTTCATTATATAAAATCTCAAAGTGCCACAATAATGGCAAACATCCAACACTAAAGAAAAATCATTAAATATTATGTATGTATCAATGCATCAACAATTATATGCTTTTTTTTTAAAAAGAAAAGAAAAGTCTTGAGCAGAGCTTTAAAGATGTCCAGGTTCTGCGCTGTCCTAAGCTAGGCCAGGAGACAGTTCCAGAGACGTGGTGCAGCTGAGCAAAAGGCTCGGTCCCCCATAGTTCAAAGCCTAGTGGGGGGCACCTGAAGGAGCATGCTGCCTGTTGATCTAAGGGTGCGGATTGATGTTTGGAGGGGTGAGAAGTTCCTGTAGGTATGATGGGACTTGACCAGTAACACATTTGTAAGTAAGCAGACGAATTTTGTATTCTATCCGAGATTTCAGAAGGCAAAATAGATCAGTTTATTAAAAATACATTCGCACAGTATCAGAAATAACAAGTAATACATAACATTATATCATGATACAATACATAACACAAAACAGAGGTGTGACTTACCCAACAGCTTCTTCCAGGATTTAATGAGTGACTTGGCCAAGGAGGTCACCTCATCATCTGTACTCTGCTTGCGGATAGCGTTCACAGACATACCGATCCTGGTTGACTGTAAAAGGGGAATCCAAAAGGTAAAATCAGCAGTCAATTCTATATGTATCGGTCAAACAGTCAAAATATACCAATTGTATATTAACTAAGCTAAAATACCTGAAGAAGCTCCAGGGTCATTGGCACATTTTTGAGCTCCTTGAGAAGATCCAGTGCTCCAGACTAAAGAACAAGAAAAAGAAACAAGAAAAACCAAATCAACCTTCTGGGAAAGGTTAAAGCTGGTCTTGGATTTACAGCATCTGTACGCAATCTGCATGTCTGTAAGTCAGTAAAGTTCACAACATTTAGTGATAGGGTTAGAGACAAATATAATATTATAATAATAATAATAATTCATTCATTCATTATCACCCGCTTTATCCTCTATTAGGGTCGTGGTGGGGTTCCCCATGCTCATCCAGGGGAGAACGTTTCGGGTGCTGGGCAGATACACCCAGGACAGGACACCAATCTATTACTGAGCACACACTCATTCACACAGACACACTCTATATGGGGCAATTTGGAGAACTTAGGTGACTTGATCCATGTTTTTGGACTGTGGGAGGAAACCAGAAAACCCAGAGGAAACCCACGCGGACACGGGGAGAACATGGAAACTCCACCCAGATGAGGATTCGAACCGGGAATCCCTAGTGCTTAGAAGCGAACGTGCTAACCACTATGCCACCCAATAACAACAATAATAATAAAGGGACTAATATTGTGGGACTAATAAAGGTATATGAATCAAACTTTTTTTTGTGTGTGTGTGTGTGTGTGTGTATGTTGAGTGAGTGTGTGCCCAGCGATAGATTGGAGCCCTGTCCTGAATGTATCTGCCCAGCGCCTGAAACATTCTCCCCTGAATGAGGATTCTACATTAAAAAACGGCAATCCCTAGTGCTGAGAGGAGAACCTGCTAACCACTAAGCCACCATGCCGCTCGTGTTTTTTATATTTATATTTTCATTATTATATTTCCTTTTTCTTACTCATCCAGGGCAAAGTAAGAATTTCATTGCGCGATCCTAATGGAGGATAAAGCTAAAGATTATAGATGTATGGATGAATAAATAAATAATTTTAGGTTTAAGGTTAAAATGTGTCAAACCGGGCGGCACGGTGGCTTAGTGGTTGGAATGTTCTCCTCTCAGCACTAGGGTTTCGAATCCCAATCCGGGTGGAGTTTCCATGTTCTCCCCGTGTCCGTGTGGGTTTCCTCCGGGTTCTCCGGTTTTCTCCCACAGTCCAAAAACATGGATCAAGTCAATTGAGTTCTCCAAATTGCCCCATATAGAGTGTGTCTGTGTGAGTGAGTGTGTGCCCAACAATGGATTGCCCCCCTGTCCTGGGTGTATCTGCCCAGCGCCCAAAACGTTCTCCCCTGGATGGGCATGCGGACCGCCCTCCCCCCGCGACCCTAATAGAGGATAAAGCGGAAGATAATAGATGGATGGATGTAAATAAATAAGTGATCTGTGTCTTTGTGAAGCTATGGAGTCCAGATGTGCCCAACAGATGTTGTCGATAGGATTGGCAGTAACATAATTGTATTACTAAACAGCAATAAATAGCCGATTCTTAATATTTACATATAATAGGCCAATAGAAACGTTTGTAAATTGTAGGACAAGCTGTAATCCAAGAGTTTATACATTAATGTCACTTCAGCAACATAACGGTCAGAGGGACAGCTTCTGAAAGACAGTCCAGCCACAGAAGCACCAGCTCCTCAAAGTGACCTTAATAGACAAAACAAATAACCTTATTTCTACGATTTAACCCTATAAGAGTTTTAAATTTAATTGTATTCATGAGATTAAAACGAGACGGTAAAATAGCTTTCTTTTAACAATGTAAACCCGTCAAGTTCGACACTGTTAAGGGCCAAATACCAATTCCTTCTGTACCCTCCACATCTGTGCACTACGCCCCGTTGAAAGGAAGGCGCCCTGCACCCTTGCTAGTGCCCTAGACGCATGAAAGGCGTCGTTATTGGGACGGGGCCACGCAGCTAGGCTAAACTCAGTGTTCCACATTCATTCACAGCAGCTCACCCCGTTCTTCTTCTGCGCCATTTTATCGATCTTCTTGGCGATCCTGATGACCTCGTCCTCTTCTTTCTTCCCCATTGTGTCGCTTTAATGGCGTTTTCTCGACGGAATTCGGCTTTAATCTCAGAACGCGGTTCGATCTCTCAGAGCTCCGGCGGCCCGCCGCGCAGCTAAACAGGAAGGAGGCGTGTTTACGTTTACAGCAGGCTAGAGTAGTCGAACTCTAAAGAGCGGCTCGAACAGGCCTGACGAATCGGCCTCGGGGGGATCGATTCGGGCGCTGGGCAGATACACCCAGGACAGGGCGCCAATCTATCGCTGGCACACACTCACTCACACAGACACACTCTATATGGGGCAATTTAGAGAATTCACTTGACCTTGAAACATGTTTTTGGACTGTGGGAGGAAACCGGAGAACCCAGAGGAAACCCACGCGGACACGGGGAGAATATGGAAATTCCACCCAGATTGGGATTCGAACCTGAATCCCTAGCGCTGAGAGGAGAACATGCTAACCACTAAGCCACTGTGCCACCCATTCATTCATTATCTTCCGCTTTATCCTCTATTAGGGTTGCGGAGGGTGGTTCCCCATGCCCATCCAAGGGAGAACGTTTCGGGCACTGGGCAGATACACCCAGGACAGGGCACCAATCTATCACGGGGCACACACTCACTCACACAGACACACTATATGGGGCAATTTGGAGAATTCAATTGACCTTGATCCATGTTTTTGGACTGTGGGAGGAAACCGGAGAACCCGGAGGAAACCCCCTGTGGACACGGGGAGAACATGGAAACTCCACCCAGATTGGGATTCGAACCGGGAATCCCTAGTGCTGTATTAAATAGATATAAATTTAGAATGGCGGCACGGTGGCTTAGTGGTTAGCATGTTCTCCTCTCAGCACTAGGGATTCCAGGGTTGAATCCCCATCTGGGTGGAGTTTCCTTGTTCTCTCCGTGTCTGCGTGGGTTTCCTCCGGGTTCTCCGGTTTCCTCCCACAGTCCAAAAACATGGATCAAGTCAAGTGAGTTCTCCAAATTGCCCCATATAGAGTGTGTTTGTGTGAGTGAGTGTGTGCCCAGTGATAGATTGGCGCTCTGTCCTGGGTGTATCCCCTGGATGGGCATGGGGAACCCCACCGCGACCCTAATAGAGGATAAAGCGGAAGATAATGAATGAATGAATAAATTTAGAATATAAAATATAAATATAGCAGCATATAAAAGTAAAAAAGTTGCTTTGGATAAGTGTCTGCAAAATGACCAAATATAATGTACAGAGTGCATCCTGATGATTAGGATTGCAACTTAGTGCCCATCTCAGTGTTTTGTGGCATCTCTATGTAAATACTGCACTTTGTGCAGCCTATGAAGTGATTCTGCCCTCTAGTGTTTCAACACACAATAATACACCTACAACAAAATATAACAATTGTTTCGATTCTGACAAGAGGGGGCGCTATTTCGCTTTTATCAGTACCATTTCTGCAATAAGAAAAAAACATTCTAGAAATTCTAGAACATTAGCCATTACACAAGGAATTCTGATTAGAAACATGCTTAGATATTGGTAACAGTCCATAGAGGCATGCAGAGGCTATACACACTCATAAGTCACATAAGCTGCAGTGACGCTGTGTACATATATCATCAGCTTGTGTTTTATTTTTTATTTTTTCGTGCTGGAATATTAAATTCTGGCAGCATAGTGGCTTAGTGGTTAACATGTTCGCCTCTCAGCACTAGGGATTCCCGGTTCGAATCCCCATCTGGGTGGAGTTTCCATGTTCTCTCCGTGTCCGCGTGGGTTTCCTCCGGGTTCTCTGGTTTCCTCCCACAGTCCAAAAACATGGATCAAGTCAATTGAGTTCTCCAAATTGCCCCATATAGAGTGTGTATGTGTGCGTGTCTGTGTGAGTGTGTGCACAGTGATAGATTGCCCCCCTGTCCTGGGTGTATCTGCCCAGCGCCTGAAACGTTCTCCCCTGGATGGGCATGAGGAACCCCCCCCGCGACCCTAATAGAGGATAAAGATAAAGATAACGGATGGATTAATGAATTATATTCTCAAAAAAAAAAGAATAAAATGTGTCTTTATTGTCACAATACACAGGTACAATGATATTAAACGCTTTTTCAGTGGCAACATATACATCAAATATACATAAAATATAAATTTAACCTTAAAATGAACAGTTCTGGAGCACAATTTACATTAAATGTCAAAGTAATGGTGAATTACGGTAAATAAATAATATATAAGTAAAAATGAACACCGTCTGTGCTTCAACAGTTACTATTTTTATTAGGTGCATGATTTTTTTCCCTTTATCATTAGCTGCACTACAAACCCCAGCTCTTTCTTTCCGCACTAATCCCTATTAGCACAGCGCTCCAATCTGATTACATCTTTGCAAGAAAGCAGAAACTCCTACAGCCATCTGCTAGCTGCCACACACAGAGGAACACAAAGCACATTTTATTTAGTGTGAAAAAGCTCAGACACAATGAAATGAAACATAAATAACTGTCAAATGGTTGTAAGGCGCAGCGAAAATATGTTTATGGCCGTTTGGAGTAAGCTGTCAGTGAAAACTGATTTATGTTGTTGCCTTATTTAACAAAACCAGTGAATCAGTGTTCGCAGCTCGTTCCTGACCGAACTTAAAACGCTGATTAAGTGTGAGTGAGCAAAGATTACACAAATTAACTCTGATGCCAACGCTCCAAAAATAGCTCCATGAGAGTTGGAGATTAGTGTTTCAGTGACTGGACAACCCTCTCGTGTGTTCCACATCAGGATCATTTTGCTGAAAATGTAAATGAAGGTAAGAAATGACTTTTCTTTATATTGTGTCCTGTGTTTAGACCAGACTGTAAAATGCAGCACTTCTAAATCAGAATCAGAATCAGAATATCTTTATTGTCTTTATACCAGGTATAACGAAATTAAGGTGCCATACTTTTCGGAATATTTAAAAATAGTGACATTAGTATAAGAGTTATTCATGTTCAATGTAATTTACTGTCTCTATAAACTCTCGAACTTAATACTGGTTAACTTCATACATTAAAATTGTTATTAAAACCGAATGGTGAATAATATTCTTAAATAAAAACAAAAACAATTTTAAAATGTAAGTTAACAATACTAATATAATCACTTAATAATCCATTTAAAGTATTTTTGAAATGGTTTATATGTAACTATTTAATTATATACATTAAACATGTTTACTATGCAGTTGTAACCTAAAGGTAGCCTAGGTAAGAGGTAAAGGGGGGGGGGTAATTTTAAGCTTTTAATTTTTTTAAGATTAAAAAACTAATAATGGTGGGATTTTTAAAAAATATTGACCATTATATTAAGAATTATTCATGTTTAATGTAATTTACTGTCTTTATTAATGTAATCAACACATTTAAAAATAGATGTGCCTTTTATAAAAAGTAATATAAAACTATTTCCACATTTATTACTTTTGTTTATTATAGGAGACCTGATTTATTATGAATACTCCACTCCAGCATGACCCGCAACAGCCAGGGGTGTCAGTAGCAAGCCCACAGAGTCCGGTTACGAGCCAGCCACCATCGTCTCAGAATTTCAAGTCCACAAAAAAGGTGTGCTTCTACAAAAGTGGTGACACACAGTTCTCAGGACATTGGATAATCATCAACAGTCGAACCTTCAAGACCTTTGATGCGCTACTGGATGCCCTTTCCAAAAAAGTGCCCCTTCCATATGGTGTCCGAACCATCACGACCCCCAAGGGAACCCACACCATACGAAATTTGGGTGACCTACAAAATGGAGCCTCGTATGTGTGCTCAGATCAAAAAAGGGTCAAGCCTATAAATTTGGAGGAAGTGCAAAAACGGCAGGTCCCATGGAACGCCACCAGACCCACAAGCACGGGGCGTCATGGACGCAGAGAGCTGATCCGGGAGTTAGCGAAGAAGAGTGAAGCGAGCAGGGCGACGAAAATGAGCGACGGTTCTGTGACAGTACGACCGCCGAGGAAGCTGGTGGTCTTTAAAAACAGGGATCCAAGAATTAAGCACACAGTCATTTTGCAAAGAAAGTCTACACCCACTTTTGAGGCCCTGTTGGAATACCTTTCACAAGTAATGCAGTTTCCAGTAATGAAGCTATTCACAACTGATGGTATTAGAGTAAGTACTTCTTCAAATATTGTAATTATTAGGTTTGAGAAACAATATAAGAAATAGAATTTATCCATCCATTATCTTCCACTTCATCCTCTATTAGGTTCCCCATGCCCATCCAGGGCAGAACGTTTCAGGCGCTGGGCTGATACATCCAGGACAGGACGCCTATCTATCGCTGGGCACACACTCACTCACACAAACATACTCTTTATGGGGCAATTTGGGGAATTCAATTGACTTGATCCATGTTTTTGGACTGTGGGAGGAAACCGGAGAACCCGGAGGAAACCCACGCGGACACGGGCAGGACATGGAAACTCCACCCAGATGGGGATTCGAACCGGGAATCCCTAGTGCTGAAAGGAGAACATGCTAACTACTGAGCCACCGTGCCGCCCGAAATAGAATTTCATTTAATGTAATTAAATGTTTTGCACAAGTAGTTTTATTATCCTTATCTTTATCCTCTTTTAGGGTTGTGGGGCGTTCCCCATGCCCACCTAAGGGAGAACATTTCGGGTGCTGGGCAGATACACCCAGGACAGGGCGCCAATCCATCGCTGGGCACACACACTCACACAGACACACTATATATGGGGCAATTTGGAGAACTTAATTGACCTTGATCCATGTTTTTGGAGGAAACCGGAGAACCCGGAGGAAACCCATGTGGACACGGGGAGAACATGGAAACTCCACCCAGATGGGGATTCGAACCGGGAATCCCTAGCGCTGAGAGGAGAACATGCTAACCACTAAGCCCGCAATATATAAGTATTGAAGTAATTTAATAGCGTACAGTTACTTAAGAAAATTTTGTCTTTGTAGGTTGATGGTTTCCCTGCGTTGATCCTATGCGCCGGCACAGTGGTAGCAGCCGGTAATGAACCCTTCAGACAGAGTATCTTTAATCTTTATGCATCCACTCAGCCCTTACAATCAACCACATCACCAGAGCCAACAATAACAGAGCCGCTGGCATGTAAGTTTTCAGTCATTAATTAATTACTGGAATTGTAATTGTAATTAAGTCATTGTCCTGCCCATTAGAATGGATTTTGGTTAGTTGTCGCAAAATGTGATTAATTACATTCGCCCTAACATCCAGTTTTCTTTCCGCTTCCTCTTCTTCGTTTTAATGCTTACGTGGTCCGACCTTAAGGCACGTCGAACAGATCAGCGAGTAGCCGAGCAAGGTCCAGACCTTTCTCTTCATCATCAGAGAAGTACTTTGTGAATCAGATCAATAAATCACTGAACAGCAGCCCCTTCGAGGACACTGAAGGTAGAGACGAATCGCTAAGGACGACAGATCACGAGCCACCAGAAACAGAAGAGTCCCAAACCTGTGATGTTATGTCTATTAATGATAGCAAAGCTCGCACCATCATTCCTAGCGATGATGAAATAGAGAAATCCTTTCGTGTCAACCAGGACGGCAGCATGACGGTGGAGATGAAGGTGCGACTGACGATAAAGCAAGAGGAAATGATTCACTGGACCACCACTGTAAGCAGGGACTGCATTAAATGCCAGGAGATGGCAGTGTACACACAACCAGTCTCGGAGTACAATTCTCCCAATGGCAGCAATCCAACAGCAGAAGCGAAAAAAGGCAGAACGAGAACAATTGGAGATCCAACACTCACCGATACATCGCTGAATACGGAGCTTCACTGTGAGACTGCTACTTCGGAAGAGCTGAAGAAACCAAAACCAGGTTTCAGGAGACTGCCTACTCCAGGACCGAAGCGTGCCAGAAGAAAAGAGGCTTCAGTGGAAAGTGGAAGGCATCTAGCTCAAACCAAAGTCAAGGAGAGCACAGTTGGTACATATTCGTACATGGGGCACACAGATAAAGGAGAGCTCATGGAGGGGTACTGTGTGGTCAGTCATAGTAGCTCAAGCAGCACAAGACCTGTACCAAGACCTAGGAAGAACAACTTCAGAGCAGAGGCCAGCCATAAAACATCTGAAGTTCTTCAGCTTCAAAACAATGGAACTGCCATTACAGAGACCATGATGCATTTTTATCAGTCACAAGGTGCATTTGAGAACTATTATGGAAAGTCTGATGTTGCACAAGATGAGGGATTTGAACTGAGGGATCAGAAGGAGTCCCATGATCACAGGAATATAGGTTCGACGGAATCTGGACCTTGCTCTTCATACAACGACTGTGATGCTCATCTCACCACACAATATGCTGACTTGGATTCCCTTACCGACAGTCCAAAGGAACTACTATCATTGTCGTCTGGACCATCGAAATATTCACAGAAAATAGACAAGTCTAAGAAAAAAGGCATTTCTAATAAAAGGACACCAACATCGGACAGATCTCCAAAATCGATGTCGTTACGAAGCAATGGGACAGACCAAAGGCCAAAGAGTAGCAGTCCAGACTGTGTGGATGACCAAGGAGAATGCAATTCTAGACAGAACTGTACAGCTTCCGAAAAAAAGAACAAGAAGCAGAAAGAGCAGAGTGACAGTGTGAGGGACTCGTCCCAGAATGCCCCCTCATCACAAAGCGACATGACAAAGTCTCAAATCAAGAAAAAGCTGGACATTTCTCAAGCTCATCCATCAAACGTCAGGATAATGCCCAAGCAGAGGTCCTTAAACGGCAGGACAAGATCTCCAAAAGAGAACCTAATGATGAAAAATGAAAGTATGTCCATGCCGGTGATCCATTCCAGTCCTTCCAGTGTTCATCAGTATGTGGAGAACTGGCTGAAGAAAGTTCAGTATGAATCGGAACAATACGTCAACGAGGTAACCGTGAACGATGCTGAATACGAACCCAGAGCGAGGTTTGTCATCGGCAGTGGCTCTTCGGATACGTCTGAGGGGAGAAGTGAATTGGGAAACGCAGGGATGGACGGGACAGGTACTCTGTTCCAATCACCTGTGCAGATCACATGTGAAGGAGAGCATGTTGAACCCCCCAAGATGAGGGGTTTCTGTAAATCCATGCCATGTGTAAATATAGAGCACGTTAAACATGAGACCGTCATGAGAACTCACAAGTCCTTTGAAATTGGCGTTTCCAACCCACTAGATATGAAGGATAATGCATCAGAAAATCCTAAAACGTCCACCGGTCCTGGCATGAAGAACATTTTAGAGCAGCTGTGTTTATCCATCCAGTCGATCAGACGTGCCTCCAGCGATTCCCGCCTTACGTCGGCAGCCAAAAAAAAGCCCGGTAGCCTTCCAGACTTCTCCACACAGTTAGCCACCACGTTTGGCTCTCCCTCCAAGTCCCTTCTGTCCTTTCTGACGGTCATGACTCTGACAGAAGGGATCTCCAACACTGCCAGTAAAACTTCTGCCAGCTACCCAGAGGCTTTAGAGGTCCTGCAGTCGATCGAAAAGATCGCCACCATCGACGACGAAGACGAGCTTAAGGCCAGCCTGACAAGTCTTCACAGCTCGACTTCATCGCAGTTGAAAAAAAGCTGGAGAGACTTTCAAGAGAAGCATGAGACTGAGGAGGGGCCACTGCTTTCACCAAGACAGTCAGAGCAGGAATTTGCTTTGGAGGTCAACTCAGAGGGGGAGGAGCATGAAAAAGAGCAGCATTTGGATATAAATGGGTTAATAGATCAGCTTAATGTTGCTGAGGAGCTTCGCAAAGAGATTTCTACACTTTTAAGTGAGGATGGGGCTAATGGAACTAAAGTGGGGGGTGCTAATGAAACCGCTCAAGGGGGTAGTGATGAGGATGCAAAAGACCATGTGACGTGTTCCTTGAAGAAGATGGCCTCTGAAAACAGAGAAAGTCAACAGAGTGAACTCACAAATACAGATGAATCACAATTGAAAGAGTCGAGTCATGAGGCGGCCCCGTTATTGTGCGAATCAGAAACCGAGCACGAGGTTCAACCTTCTGATTGTGAGATCAACCAAAATAACCTAGTTAAGAACAAATTAATTGTTAATAATGACCCGGAATGTCAGGTAATTTGCAGAGACAACCAAACATACCCACTGAGTAAGGAGAATGACAAACAATGCATATTTGATGACGCACAGATGCCGGAGGAAAACTATATTCGGGTTAGAGGAAGTCCAGATAACGAGATTCAGGCACGGCTTGACAGCCAAGGGAACGTTCTGGAAAATTTGGACGTGGATAGCGGGTTAGCTTGCAGTCATTCCGTTTCCGAAACCCATTTTTCCACCTCAGAAACCGAGGCAATGGGCTGCAGATCGGATTCGGAGACTTCTTTCGCTGATTTTAAAAATTCACCGGATGCCGATAGTGTGGATGAAGAAAGTTGTCATGGAACCAGAGAACAGAGTGAATTGACTAATGTATCATTAAATTCTAAACACGATGATGTGGACACAAAGGGCTACTCTTCGCAATCAGAAATAGAATGTGCCAGAGATAAAAACAGTGTCATCAGTCCAACCCAAAATGGAAATCCAGAATCAGAAGGATCATTGGAATCTGAGTACAGGTACAGTAATGATAATTCGGCCTCACATCATAATCCAAGCCCTTTGGAAAATCAGCTTAATAACCACAATATGTCACCTAACATAGACTCTGAAGGGTCATGTGATGGACCTCATCATTCTCCAATGTCAAATCAAGCAAGTGAACCCCTACACCAAGATGATTCACCCATTTTATCCTGGGAGTCACAGGAGTCAGAAGGTAAACGTGAGTTCCAGACAGTAAAGCAGACTCCTGATGAAGATGAACAAGCCGATATTCAAGAAGACTTTGAGAAAGAGCCAAACGGTCGTCCAATGGCAGATCACAATGAGACAGGGTCTTTAAAATGGCCTGATGAGCTCAAGGATGACATTCCAGATGACAACCAAAGTAACAAAAGTGCTTATTCTGACACTGGAAATGAGAACCAATTTGAGGAACTGGAGGAGGGTAATGTGGAGGGAGGTCACCTCTGTGTGCATCCCATGGAAATCTCCCAGCAGCTTGTCGACTTTGTCAATTCAGCATTAATGGCGTCCGCTCTGACTTTTACCTATGACTCAAAAGGGCACCTAAAAATCAAGCCAGATAACTGTAGGATTATTGAAATGTCTTTAGAAAGAAGTGACGGAGACAAACAATATGGAGAGAAAAGTCTCCCCAGTCCTAGCACCTCAGGCCTTTCGGATTACAGGTCCGAGACGGACAGTGGTGCGGATATGTCCCGGGCATCCACGGAACTTTTAACAGAAAGCGGAGTGGAGGAGGAAAACACATTTCGGCTTTCCAAAGAAAATATGAATTTTAATAACGCCGTAGAGCACTGTCCATTAACTACCACAAAACCAGCAGCTAGTCCGAGTGTAAGGAGTTCCGACAGCATTCGCTCGTTTTCCAGTTCTATGCCTAATGGTACGTTGAAGGGTTCGGGGTCTTGCAACAACTCGGATTATTTCAGTGAAAATTCGGATCCGGGTCATTGTGCCGCCTCAAAAGAGGGGACGCTGATCGATAAAGGAAGGTGGCTCCTGAAAGAAAACCACCTCATTCGCAAATCTCCTCCTGTTCCGGAGGGGATGTACGAAAATATAGACACTACGTCAACAGACACACAAAACATGAGTGAATATGAACCCAGTTCATACTTGGGACAACACCACCCACTAACAGGTCTGTCATCATCTGAAATTGAGGACATGGCGAAACCCAGCTCACCCAAGTGTACGTACTTTAATATGTCTCACAGCAGTGACTCCGATCCCTTTCGGGATAACCAAAGCATTAAGAGTAACAAGAAACGAGGTGACATGAAAAGGAACAAGGACCTCAAAGTATCGCCAATGGGGGAAACCCCAAAAATAGCTCCTATACACAATGGAAGTCTCCCTTCGTTTGCATCTGTTGAGTTGAAATCAATGTCAGGGAAAGTTTATCCAGAGGGGATTGTGGAGAACACCGCGAGTGCCAGCGGTAAGGGTCCATATGAGGATGAGCCGGTTGAGGGTCTAAATCTTCGGTGTGGACGACACTGTCCAATACTTTAGAGTAGAGAACATTATTAAAAATCAATTTGCAATCCGAAGCCAACTTAATTAATCGAGAAATGTTTACTTCTCACCCCTGGTGCCTCCTTATAAATGAATCCTACAGCTTGTTAAAGCAAATATCATTCATTTATTCATTCATTCATTCATCCATTCATTATCTTCCGCTTTATCCTCTATTATGGTCGGGGGGGTTCCCCATGCCCATCCAGGGGAGGTCGTTTCGGGCGCTGGGCAGATACACCCAGTACAGGGTGCCAATCCATTGCTGGACACACACTCACTCACACATACACACTCTGTATGGGGCAATTTGGAGAACTCAATTGACCTTGATCCATGTTTTTGGACTGTGGGAGGAAACCAGAGAACCCGGAGGAAACCCACGCGGACACGGGGAGAACATGGAAACTCCACCCAGATGGGGATTCGAACCGGAAATCCCTAGTGCTGAGAGGAGAACATGCTAACCACTAAGCCACCGTGCCGCCAAATATCAATATCCTTTTTTTTTTATTAAAGATAACATTTTACTGTACAACTTACATGACAGTCACTGTTCCAGAATGATTGGCTTTTTACTTGACCCTTTGTTTTAAGAATGATTTTTAGGTTTTGTGGTCAATAACATTTACAATAACATTATGGGACCCCTTGGCCAGCCTTCACTCCACATTGTGCATCAATGAGCCTTGGCCACCCATTACCCCATTGCCAGTTTACCACCATTGCTTGCATGGTCCACTTTTAATAGTTACTGACCACAGCAGAGTGAGAATGCTCCACAAGAGGGACATACGGTAATGTAGCTGACTATTAGTATTTCCACGTAACTTTTCTGAGCCTCGTCCCAAGGAACTGAATCAACTATGGGGGAGTGGTAGCTCAGTGGTTAGTGTTGGGTTATCAATCTGAAGGTTGGGGGTTCAAATCCCAGGTCCACTGAAGTTACCAATGTGGGTCCTTGAGCAAGACCCTTAACCCTCATTGCTCCAGGGATGTTGTGATGAACCCTGTGCTCACCTTGTAAGTCGCTTTGGATAAAAGCGTCCAATAAATGACTAAATTCAAATGTAAACTATGGATCATAAACTCAAAAATCTCATACAAATCCATTAGTATTTGCAAACTTCTTACCACAACTCTACAGAAGGGTATTTCTATTTATATATTTGGAAAGGTGACAAGACATCAACTGTAAGTCCTTTGTATTTTATTTCTATTTTTGAATATTGATTATATTAATTACATTATATTAACCACGGATAGTTTCATTCATTCATTATCTTCCGCTTTATCCTCTATTAGGGTCGCGGTGGGGTTCCCCATGCCCATCCAGGGGAGAACGTCTCAGACGCTGGGCAGATACACCCAGGACAGGATGCCAATCCATCGCTGGGCACACACTCACTCACTTAAACACACTTTATATGGGGCAATTTTTGAGAATTCAATTGATTGATCCATGTTTTTGGACTGTGGGAGGAAACCCGAGAACCCGGAGGAAACCCACGCAGACACGGGGAGAACCCACGGATAGTTATTAAATACAAATATGTCAAACTAGATTTCTTAATGAAAAATAAGACACTAACAACAATTGTCTTAATATAAGACACATTATTAAAACCCACCAGATAATATTGTTATTATTTTGTGATTATAATCATTTATTCATATTTATAAATAATATATTTTTTAACGGCGGCACGGTGGCTTAGTGGTTAGCACATTCGCCTCTCAGCGCTAGGGATTCCCGATTCGAATCCCCATCTGGGTGGAGTTTCCATGTTCTCCCCGTGTCTGCGTGGGTTTACTCCGGGTTCTCCGGTTTCCTCCCACAGTCCAAAAACATGGATCAAGTTAATTGATTTCTCAAAATTGCCCCATATAGAGTGTGTCTGTGTGAGTGAGTGTGTGCCCAGCGATAGATTGGCGTCCTGTCCTGGGTCTATCTGCCCAGCGCCCGAGACGTTCTCCCCTGGATGGGCATGGGGAACCCCCCACGACCCTAATAGAGGATTAAGCGGGAAATAATGAATGAATGAATGAATGAATATTATTTAACTAGTCTTAAAACCTATTATTTTTCTCTGGCTTTTAACCCAAAATAAGACATTACTCTCATTTATATTTATTTGTTTTATTGCTTACATTGTCTTGTTTCTAGGATCTGTTGAAAAAAATGTATAGTTACCTACAGTTGTGTTCAAAATAATAGCGGTGTATTTAAAAACTTAATTTAAGGACAAAATCTTTGGAATAGTTTTTATTTCCATGCATTAGGATCATTGCCCACTGTTTCCTTAACCAAGACATGAAGAGGACTGTATATAAATTGTAAGTATTTACAGTAAATAACAAAAAAACAGCCGTGGGCTGTTTAAAAAAAATAGCAGTCAGCATTTGTTGGTACAAACTTAACCTATGCACGTTTTCATAAAATTGATTTTCTAAGAATCCATTGCACCAACTGGTAAATTATTTGTCATGTGGTAATATAATTTATGTCAACAACAGTAATTAATCAGTAATTAATTCAGTTGGTCATATTGGACTGCTGTTATTTTGAACATTACTGTATGTACAGCCCATTTTAGCTGTACTCATCTGTTGTTTTTAAAAGTGCTCTATAAATAAATTGAAGTTGTTATGAGATTTATAGCACTGTTAATTCAATTAAAATACATTTTTGGTCAGTCCTTTGGGCGTTATTTTCTGGAGAAAGACTTGAATGTACATAAGGACCTGCATAAGATGAATTCCTGTAGAATTTTGACCCAAAAATGGTAGCTATCAATGTAAAGGTTTGAATCCCAGGTCGGCGGCACAGTGGCTTAGTGGTAAGCATTTTCTCCTCTCAGCACTAGGGATTCCCGGTTCGAATCCCCATCTGGGTGGAGTTTCCATGTTCTCCCCGTGTCCGTGTGGGTTTCCTCCGGGTTCTCCGGTTTCCTCCCACAGTCCAAAAACATGGATCAAGCCAATTGAGTTCTCCAAATTGCCCTATATGGAGTGTGTATGTATGTGTGTGAGTGAGTGTGTGCCCAGCGATAGATTGGCACCCTGTCCTGGGTCTATCTGCCCAGCGCCTGAAACGTTCTCCCCTAGATGGGCATGGGAAACCCCCCACGACCCTAATAGAGGATAAAGCAGAAGATAATGGATGGAATCCCAGGTCCACTTAAGTTACCAATGTGGATCTTTAAGCAAGACCCTTAACACTCATCGCTCCCGGGATTCCAGGGATTATGTGGGCCGACCCTGTATGTCTCTTTGGATAAAGGCATTTCTTACTGGAACAATTGAAGAAAATAATACAAGATAAACAAATTAAACACAGAGACATCTCAATGGAGAACTATTTATAAAACATAGTGTACAAATACAGGAAAAAGTTTTTTTGTTTTTTTCCCCCCTCAAACACGTTCTTTATACATAGACAAAAACATAAATCACAGAAACTCTGGCAGTTTGGCATTTCAACAGTTTTGTCCGACATCGTCTTCAGCTTCAGCCACCACTGAAAAAAAGAAGATTAATGTGCTTTAATAAAAGGGTTACATCAAATACTTCATTTCAAACAATCAAGTTGCAGGAACATTGCTACTCAGACTTACACAATGATGTTGTTAATTGGGATGTGTATGAGTTTGACAAAAAATCCAATGAAGCCCATAATCGCAAACCCAATTGCAGTTGCCATGGCAATTTTCTGAAATTCTGTAAGTAATAGGAAAAGTAACATATTAATATCTGCTAGTCATAATTTAAATATTTCCGGTTGAATGGCATGCATCAGTCCGACTTACCTTTCCTGTCCGGTTTTGTGCATCTCTTTACCAGTCTAATAGAGTCCTTCACAAACTGCCGTCCAGGCTCCACAAACTGCATGACCTGATCCATTGTTACAGACTGTCTGTAAAACAACATCCCAAAAGTTATACTGTAGCCACATTAAACACTGAAATGCAAAACATCCATTTTAATATTTATAGAATTTGTTGAGAGATGATTGTGGTAGCTCAGTGATAAGTGTATTGGGCTATAAATCTGCACATTGGGGGGTTCATATTCCAGGTCCACTTAAGGTCCTTCTGCAAGATCCTTAAGCCGCATTGTATTCTGCCCCCAACCACCAAAGTGGGGATACTTGTATTTCACTTTGGATAAAAGCAGCTGCTATACATCCATCCATTATCTTCCACTTTCCTCATGCCCATCCAGGGGAGAATGTTCCGGGCGCTGGACAGATACACTCAGGACAGGACGCCAATCTATGGCTGGGCACACACTCACTCACACAGACACACTCTATATGGGGCAATTTGGAAAACTCAATTGACTTGATCCATGTTTTTAGACTGTGGGAGGAAACCGGAGAACCCGGAGGAAACCCACGCGGACACGG
>JAFMOD010000676.1:450864-464977 GCA_019802435.1 Corydoras maculifer
CTGTAATAATTACCGCTCTGCGAGTCAATCTGTGGTTCCACTGCACAGTAGATTGAAGTCTGAGCCCCCTGCACTGATGTTTTGGTAAGAGGCCTGACAATTTTCCACATGCAAAGGAGACCAAGGTTCATGTGTCTCTTCAGCTCGGTACGGACAATACCCGGGTGAACAGCATATACTGTCACGCCTGTATCTGAAAAACATATAAGATGAGATTAAAGCAATAAACTTTTTGAAATGATGCAAAATTATACAATCAACATATATTAGAATATAATATGATCTAATATGGTGATATGTTTTTAAATGCAAATACAAATACTTCATACAAATATGAATTACATAGTGTTACATAATGTACATAGTGTTTTACACTGTATGTATTACTGTATTCATTCAGCCATACATTATCTTTTGCTTTATCCTCTATTAGGGTCGCGGGGGGTTCCCCATGCCCATCCAGGGAAGAAAGTACGTCTCGGGCGCTGGGCAGATACACCCAGGACAGGGCGCCAATCTATCACTGGGCACACACTCACACAGACACACTCTATATGGGGCAATTTGGAGAACTCAATTGACCTTGATCTATGTTTTTGGACTGTGAGAGGAAACCGGAGAACCCGGAGGAAACTCACGTGTTACTTAAGAATTTTCAACACAAAGTTATAAGTTATACAAAACTTGTAAATGTTAAATTGAACAAACATCCATCCATTATCTTCCGCTTTATCCTCTACCAGGGTCGAGGATGCCCATCCCATGCCCATCCAGGGGAGAACGTCTTGGGCGCTGGGTAGATACACCCAGGACAGGGTGCCAATCTATCGCTGGGCACACACTCACTCACACAGACACACTCTATATGGGGCAATTTGGAGAATTCAATTGACTTGGTCCATGTTTTTGGACTGTAGGAGGAAACCGGAGAACCCCGAGGAAACCCACACAAACACAGGGAGAACATGGAAACTCCACCCAGATGGGGATTCGAACTGGGAATCCCTAGAGCTGAGAGGAGAACATGCTAACCACTAAGCCACCGTGCCGCCGTATTACTATTAATGTATTAATTCTTAATATATTATTATGTTTTACACTATGTATATTAAATAGTGCATTACAAAACATATGCGGACACCCCTTACAATTGCTTCACTAACAAACATTATGAAGTCAAACATGCAGCTTTACCATTTCCTTTTGCAAATGTAATTTGATCTGTTTATTAAAGGAATAACACACTTGGGATTTCACTGTTAAGAAGCATTGGATCTCACTTTAGCTGCAGTAGTGTAAAGTACTTTCATTAACTAGTGGAAATTTGCCATTTATCCATCCATTATCTTACACTTTATCCTCTATTAGGGTTGCGGGGAAGGGGTCCCCATGCCCATCCGGGGAGAACGTCTCGGGAGCTGGGCAGTTACACCCAGGACAGGGCGCCAATCTATCGCTGGGCACACACTCACTCATTTACACAGACACACTCTATATGGGGCAATTTGGAGAATTCAATTGACTTGATCCATGTTTTTGGACTGTGGGAGGAAACTGGAGAACCCGGAGGAAACCCACGCGTACACAGGGAGAACATGGAAACTCCACCCAGATGAGGATTCGAACCGGGAATCCCTAGCGCTGAGAGAACATGCTAACCACTAAGCCACCATGCCGCCCGAAATTTAAATACTGCCATTTATAATTATTAATAAGTAAAAAGGGCGGCATGGTGGCTTTGTGGTTAGCGTAGGATTCAGGTTCGAATTTGAATCTGGGTGGAGTTTTTATGTTCTCCCAGTGTCCGCATGAGTTTCCTCCCACATCCAAAAACATGGATCAAGTCAAATGGATTCTCCAAATTGCCCCATATAGAGTGTGTTTGTGTGCACAGTGAATGGCACAACGCAAGAAACTGGCCGACTACCTAGTGCCTGAAACATTCTCCCCTGGATGGGCATGAGGGAACCCCCCCCTCCCCGCAAATCTAGTACAGGATTAAGCGGAAGATAATGAATGAAAGAATGAATAAGGAAACGGTCTGACATACAAACCGAACAGTAAACCATGACTGAGGTTTCCCCAAGACTGAACATACTACTCTAC
Source organism: Corydoras maculifer (assembly GCA_019802435.1). Lineage (NCBI taxonomy): Eukaryota > Metazoa > Chordata > Actinopteri > Siluriformes > Callichthyidae > Corydoras > Corydoras maculifer. The sequence continues at coordinate 452,971 of JAFMOD010000676.1, forward strand.
AGACCTTTACAGAACGTGCTTGGGCAATAACACTTCCCATTTTAGCATGACAGCGTCTCCGCACAAAGAGATAAGCAACTGTCTGAGCAGCCTGACCGGAATGAAGAGCTCTGATCAGAAGCATTATGATTAAACATCTGTATAAGTTCATTCAATAATTCCAGAGCTTACAGGGTTTATAAAGCCTTGTGATTTATTGGCATGCAATCAGCAATAAAGACATTGGGCAAACTTCCACCTGCCAACAGTCTATTTTCACGCCTTACGTCTGCGTCGTTTAAATAGCAACATTCATTCATCCATTATCTTCCGCTTTATCCTCTATTAAGGTCATGGGGAGGGTTCCCCAGACCCATCCAGGGGAGAACGTTTCAGGCGCTGGGCAGTTACACCCAGGACAGGGTGCCAATCTATCGCTGGGCACACACTCACTCACACAAACACACTCTACATGGGGCAATTTGGAGAATTCAATTGACTTGATCCATGTTTTTAGAATGTGGGAGGAAACTGGAGCACCCAGAGGAAACCCACGCAGTCATGGGGAGAACATGGAAACTCTACCCAGATGGGGATTCGAACCGGGAATCCCTAGTGCTGAGAGGAGAACATGCTAACCACTAAGCCACTGTGCCGCCTGAAATGAAGAACACTCCATTCTCCACGCCATTATCTTCCGCTTTATCCTCTATTAGGGTCGTGGGAAAGGGGGGGGGGTTCCCCATGTCCATCCAGGGGGGAACGTTTAGGGCGCTGGGTAGATACACCCAGGACAGGGTGCCAATCTATCGCTGGGCACACACTCACTCACACACACAGACACACTCTATGGGGCAATTTGGAGAACTACATTGACTTGATCCATGTTTTTGGACTGTGGGAGGAAACCGGAGAACCTAGAAAAAACCCACGCAGACACGGGGAGGACATGGAAACGCCACGCAGATGGGGATTCGAACCTGAATCCCTAGTGCTGAGAGGAGAACATGCTAAACGCTAAGGCACTGTGCCGCCAGTCTACATATATTGATTCACAGTATAGTTATGAGTACCAATGACAATCTCATTACTGCATTAAATATTAAAAGCAATTGTGAAGGTAATTAGAAAATGTAATTTATTTTTAATAAAACAAAATTTTATTTAATGCAGGGGTGCGAGTCATTTTGACTATGACGGTACACCCCTGTCTTTCTTTATACTGCATTATCTGATGACGTCATGCTTGAAAAGAGCATTTTAAACGTACCCTTAAGCCTTTTAGCCAGAGAGCGGGTACAAAGGATGTTGGCCAGTTTGCTTTGCCCATACACTCTCCTGCTGTGGTAGCTTTTTTCACTGTTGATGTCATTCAGTTTGATAGAACCCCAACGGTGCGCCATGGACGACAGGATAATGATTCTTGCTGGTGCAGACTTTTTGAGCAGATCAACCAACAGGAAAATGAGGAGGAAGTGACCTGAGGAACAGTGTCGAAAAAAATAATATTTAAAATATAAAATATTACTTTAACAGAATAATTTCGATTTATTTTAAAAGCATGATGCTACACTAGTGTTTAGGATTTTTTAAATATACATTTTATATATATTTTTATAAATTTCATTTGAATTATTTTGATATTTTTACTGATAAACTGAAAATATTTAATTAAAAAGTTTGTCCAGGGTCAAATCTATCCATCCATTATCTTTTGCTTTATCCTCTTCTTAGGGGTGGGGGGGGGGGGGTTCCCCATGCCCATCCAGGGGAGAATGTTTCAAACGCTGGGCAGATACACCCAGGACAGGACACCAATCTATCGCTGGGCACACACTCACTCACACAGACACACTCTATATGGGGCAATTTGGAGAACTCAATTGGCGTGATCCATGTTTTTAGACTGTGGGAGGAAACCGGAGAACCCGGAGGAAACCCACGCGGACACGGGGAGAACATGGAAACTCCACCCAGATTGGGATTTGAACCTGAATCCCTAGCGCTGAGAGGAGAACATGCCAACCACTAAGCCACTGTGCTGCCCCCAAGCTAAAATGTTAAAGGTAATTTAAGTTAGCACGTGGTTTAGTGGTTAACACATTCTCCTCTCAGCTCTGAGGATTCAGGTACGAATCCCAATCTGGGTGGAGTTTCCATGTTCTCACTGTGTCCATGTGGGTTTCCTCCGGGTTCTCTGGTTTCCTCCCACAGTCTTCCACTGACAGCTCCAAATTGCCCCTGTATTGTGTATTTGTGCTAAGCGATAGTTAGGCGTCCTGTCCTGGGTGGATCTTTCCAGCTCTTAAAATGATTTTCTCTGAATAGGACGTCAAATAAATGAAATGTAATGTACCTGTAAGTATCAGCCGGTGTGAGATTGAGATTGACAGAGTGTTAAGACTTTAACAATTTACCCAAATGATTGACTCCGAATTGCATCTCAAAGCCATCTGCAGTCTTGGAATAAGGACACATCATGATTCCTGCATTGTTTATGAGAATATGCACTTGCTTTTCTTCTAGAAAAAATGAAACACAGCAATATTCTTAATGTCGGGATTCATTTATCCATCCATTATCTTCTGCTTTATCCTCTATTAGGGTCGTGGGGGGGTTCCCCATGCCCATCCAGGGGAGAACGTTTCGAGCGCTGAGCAGATACACCCAGGACAGGGCGCCAATCTATCACTGGACACACACTCACTCACACAAACACACACACTCTATATGGGGCAATTTGGAGAACTCAATTGACTTGATCCATGTTTTTGGACTGTGGGAGGAAACCGGAAAACCCAGAGGAAACCCACGCAGACACGGGGAGAACATGGAAACTCCACCCAGATTGGGATTCGAACCGGGAATCCCTAGTGCTGAGAGGAGAACATGCTAACCACTAAGCCACCGTGCCCGTTAGGGGCAATTTGGAGCATTCAGTTTTTCCAGAATCTATGTGGGAGAAAAACCGGAGAACCCGGAGTAAACCCACATGTACACGAGTATTTCACAAGAAGAACATGGAAACTCCACCCAGATCAGGAAGCGAACCTGGATCCCCAGCGCCTCTGAGGCAGATCTTAAAGGCTTTGCATACCGTTGGTAATAACCTCTGCGAATTCTCTGATTGACTTTGTGTCGGCCAAATCCAGTTTTCTAATCACAATATTTTGATTGTCTGTTTCTGCAACAATCTCTTTTTGGGCTGCCTCAGCTTTTGCAATGTCTCTGCAAGCCATGATGATCCTGGCCCCTGTGAAACAGCATTATGAAATCTGATTAGTTAACGTGCAACAGACGCCAGTGACTATTCATAATGCAGTTCAAAAAAAATTAAAGATTTGAAGAATTCAATTGACTTGATCCATGTTTTCGGATTGTGGGAGGAAACCGGAGAACCCGGAGGAAACCCATGCGGACACGGGGAGAACATGGAAACGTCACCCAGATTGGGATTCAATTAAATAAATTAATACGCAAATTAAATAAAAGTCTCTTATCAAAACATTCATTCATTCATTATCTTTTGCTTTGTCCTCTATTAGGGTAGTGGGGGGGGGGGGTTCCCCATGCCCATCCAGGGGAGAACGTCTCAGGCGCTGGGCAGATACACCCAGGACAGGACACCAATCTATCACTCGGCACACTCTCACTCACACAGACACACTCTATATGGGGCAATTTGGAGAACTCAATTGACCTGATCCAGGGAGGCATGGTGGCTTAGTGGTTAGCAGGTTCTCCTCTCAGCGCTAGGGATTCCTGGTTCGAATCCCCATCTGGGTGGATTTTCCATATTCTTCCTGTGTCCGCGTGGGTTTCCTCCGGGTTCTCCGGTTTCCTCCCACAGTCCAAAAACATGGATCAAGTCAATTGAGTTCTCCAATTTGCCCCATATAGAGTGTGTCTGTGTGAGTGAGTATGTGTCCAGCGATAGATTGGCGCCCTGTCCTGGCTGTATCTGCCAAGCGCCCGAGACGTTCCCCCCTGGATGGGCATGGGGACCCCCCCTCCCCCCGCGACCCTAATAGAGGATAAAGCGGAAGATAATGGATGGATGGAATTGACTTGATCCAAGTTTTTGGACTGTGGGAGGAAACCGGAGAACCCGGAGGAAACCCACACGGACACGGTGAGAACATGAAAACTCCACCCAGATGGGGCTTCGAACCGGGAATCCCTAGCACTGAGAGGAGAACATGTCAAACCACTAAACCACCCCTTTATTAAAATATTATTTTTAATATTTTCAGAAACAAGATTTTAGATTCAGATGAGAGGAAAAGCCTGAAAGTAACTAAGTTTAATGTGAGGACTGGGTGCGTTTATCTGCTGCGGAAACTGCTGTCGCTGGCAGAACGACGTGCTGACTCGGTGCAAACGAGTAACTCATTAATGGACTAACTCATTAATGTGATTCTCAAGAAATTAGAAACAAAAACTGTTCAAACTCAATACGCCATACGTTTTGCTATACAAGACGAGCATCAAACAGCAACGCAACACGCAGCTTACAAAGTTTATTATCTCTTTTGGTATGTTACCAGCGACAGATAAAATCAATGCAGAGTCTGAATGCAAAACCTTGCAACCATTTATTCATTCTTCCTCTTTATCCTCTATTAGGGTCGCGGGGGGGTTCCCCATGCCCATCCAGGGGAGAACGTTTTGGGCGCTGGGCAGATACACCCAGGACAGGACGCCAATTCATCACTGGACGCACACTCCCTCACACAGACACACTCTATATGGGGCAATTTGGAGAACTCAATTGACTTGATCCATGTTTTTGGACTGTGGGAGGAAACCGGAGAACCCAGAGGAAACCCACGCGGACACGGGAAGAACATGGAAACTCCACCCAGATGGGGCTTCGAACCGGGAATCCCTAGCACTGAGAGGAGAACATGCTAAACACTAAACCACCGTGCCGCCCCTTCATCAAAATATTATTTTTAATATTTTTAGAAACAAGATTATCTTCCGCTTTATCTTCTACTAGGGTCGCAGGGGGGTTCCCCATGCCCATCCAGGGGAGAACGTTTTGGGCGCTGAGCAGGTAGACCCAGGACAGGGCGCCAATCCATCACTGGACACACACTCACTCACTCAGACACACTCTATATGGGGCAATTTGGAGAACTCAATTGACTTGATCCATGTTTTTGGACTGTGGGAGGAAACCGAGGAACCTGGAGGAAACCCACGCAGACACGGGGAGAACATGGAAACTCCACCCAGATGGGGATTCGAACCGGGCATCCCTAGCACTGAGAGGAGAACATGCCAACCACTAAGCCATCGTGCCGCGCCTTGCAACCATAAAATGCTTATTTGTTGGAAGACTACGAAAACCGTCCACTTTAATATGCATTGGAACAGTAAAGCCTGTTCGTTCGTCTTTGTTCAGTCGACAGAATGTTTTCCATCACTATCATAACAAAGTTAATGCTCTTTTTATCTTTTGCATTTAATTTAAAGTCTATTTTGTCCATCATTAGCGCATCAGTTGAGTGAGATGGTTCTCTGAACCAATCAGATCGTGAGGTTGGATCTGGTAAATAAACACTAGATAAGTGAGTTTGGGGATTACCTCGTTTTGCAAGATCACGTGTAGTTTCCTTTCCAATTCCACTGTTGGCTCCTGTGATAATAACTGTCTTTCCATCAAGTCTTGCTGTGGAGGACCACTGACCAAAGAGTAGTGCTCTGGAAAGACAATAATTAGTGGTTAACACTAATTATGGAAGTCCACTCTTTAATTAAAGATATATTTTCTTAGTCATTTTCAGCAGCTAGGGATTCCCGGTTCGAATCCCCTTCTGGGTGGAGTTTCCATGTTCTCCCCGTGTCTGTGTGGGTTTCCTCCGGGTTCTCCGGTTTCCTCCCACAGTCCAAAAACATGGATCAAGTCAATTCCATCCATCCATCCATGGTCTATTAGGGTCGCGGGGGAGGGGGGGGGTTGGGGTTCCCCATGCCCATCCAGGGGAGAACATTTCGGGCGCTGGGCAAATACACCCAGGTCAGGGCACCATTCTATCGCTGGGCACACACTCACTTTATATGAGGCAATTTGGAGAACTCAATTGACTTGATCCATGTTTTTGGACTGTGGGAGAAAACCGGAGAACCCGGAGGAAACCCACGCAGACACGGGGAGAACATGGAAACTCCACCCAGATTGGGATTCGAACCTAGAATCCCTAGCGCTGAGAGGCGAACGTGAACGTGCTCAATCAAGTCAATTGATTTCTACAAATTGCCCCATATAGAGTGTGTCTGTGTGAGAGAGTCTGTGCCCAGTGATAGATTGGCACCCTGTCCTGGGTGTATCTGCCTAGCGCCTAATACATTCTCCCCTGGATGGGCATGGGGACCCCCCCCCCCCCATGCGACCCTAATAGAGGATAAAAGCAGAAGATAATGGATGAATGAATTTTCAGCAGCTGATTAAATGTACAGATTCATAACATAACACAAAATGAAACTCTTTACCTTAGTGTGTATATGTTGGCCATCTCCAACTCCAAAAATATCAGCAGTCCGTCACATGGTTCAGTTGAAAAGCAAAACTATCGTCTGACAGAAAGTGTGTTGACAGACTGTAGCGTGTGACCTGCTTCATGTTGATCTGGATTAGAGTGCCGCTAATCCACAGCTAATCGCTGATGGAGGGTACAGAACCACCAGCCTACTGTTCATTAAGCTTGTCCACTTGGACCTGTCTGCATCCCCAAACGATCCTTAAAAAAAAAAAAAAAAACGGATTATTCAAAAATTGTGTTCAGAGAAACAAATGCATCTCTTTAATTCTGTTGTATCATTTATATCCAGAAACATCTTTCTTTTATTTGTTGTTGTTGTTGTTGTTTGGTCTGTGGTATCCTGTCACATGTGGTTTAATTCATGGTTTCCTGAAGCCTTTTATCACGCTCTCTCATTTATATAAATAATTTTGTAGGGTGGCACGGTGGCTTAGTGGTTAGCATGTTCTCCTCTCAGCGCAAGGATTCCTGGTTCGAATCTCAATCTGGGTGGAGTTTCCATGTTCTCCCCGTGTCCGTGTGAGTTTCCTCCGGGTTCTCGGGCTTCCTTCCACAGTCCAAAAACATGGATCAATTCTCCAAATTGCCCCATATAGAGTGTGTGTGTGAGTGAGTGTGTGTCCAGTGATAGATTGGTGTCCTGTCCTGGGTGTATCTGCCCAGCGCCTGAAACATTCTGAGAACCCCCCCCCCGCGACCCTAATAGAGGATAAAGTGGAAGATAATGAATGAATGGATGGATGGATGGATGTTGAGGGTGAAGGTAACATGTTTAATAGGTGTAATAAATAGTCATGCCTTAAAGTGACAGGAGTTTGAGGTGGGGAGGGGGGCAAGAGCAACATGCAAAACATTATATGGAATTGACTCGCCTTTATATTGGGGTAATATGCAATATTAAAATATTTTAATTGCAGTCTGTTAATGAAGCCTGTTACTGTGTCTCATTGCATTCAGCAAATTATCACTTTTTTTAGGGCAAACCTCTCATTTTATTACCATTCCATATATATATATATATATATATGGGTTCGAATCCCAATCTGGGTGGAGTTTCATGTTCTCCCCATGACTGCGTGGGTTTCCTCCGGGTTCTCCAGTTTCCTCCCACAGTCCAAAAACATGGATATGGGTCAATTGAGTTCTCGAAATTGCCCCATATAGAGTGTGTGTGTTTGTGTGAGTGAGTGTGTGTCCAGTGATAGATTGGCGCCCTGTCCTGGGTGTATCTGCTCAGCGCTCGAAACGTTCTCCCCTGGATGGGCATGGGGAACCCCCCCACGACCCTAATAGAGGATAAAGCAGAAGATAATGGATGGATAAATGAATCCCGACATATAGAATATTGCTGTGTTTCATTTTTTCATATAGAGTGTATCTGTGTGAGTGTGTGCCAGCGATAGATTGGCGCCCTGTCCTGGGTGTATCTGCCCAGTGCCCGAAACGTTCTCCCCTGGATGAGATGGGCATGCGGAACCCCCCAGCGACCCTAATAGAGAATAAAGTGGAAGATGAGGGATGGATATATGTGTGTGTAATATATATATATATATATATATAGGGGTGGCATGGTGGCTTAGTGGTTAGCACATTCGCCTCTCAGCACTAGGGATTCCCGGTTCGAATCCCCATCTGGGTGGAGTTTCCATGTTCTCCCCGTGTCTGCGTGGGTTTCCTCCGGGTTCTCCGGTTTCCTCCCACAGTCCAAAAACATGGATTAAGTTAATTGAATTCTCAAAATTGCCCCATATAGAGTGTGTCTGTGTGAGTGAGTGTGTGCCCAGCGATGGATTGGTGCCCGGTCCTGGATCTATCTGCCCAGCGCCCGAGACGTTCTCCCCTGGATGGGCATGGGGAACCCCACCATGACCCTAATAGAGGATAAAGCGGGAGATAATGAATGAATGAATATATATATATATATATATATAGATATGTATATACGTATGTATTTTTTTATTTTACATGCATGTGTTGGGGAATGTCTGCATGTGCATGCATATAGAATATGTTTCTAATTGTTATATATATATATATACACACACACACACACCAGGTCATTGGTGCAAATCTATTTTTGCTCTATTCTACATGTCAGATTTGCTTATTACACGTCTCTGTATGTCCATGCCTTTCATTTCTTCTAGCTTTGTGTTCCTACTAGACATTTAAACTGTTGCCCCATTCGCCACTTTTGGCTCAGTTTCCTAATTAGCCAACATCCTGTTTGAATTTTACTCAAGTGTTTGATTTCACTTTGCATTCTCATTGTGTGGCCCAATTCTCTGTGAGCAGAAATGAAGAGCTCATTGCCCCAGGCTTAGCTGTTAATTAAGTTGTTTTCACTGCACCTGATTCCGTTGTCCATCTTTCATCTGAATCCATCACTGCTGTTATTTCAGCTTTGTTTAGCTTGTGGTTCCTGCAGATCATTTTATCGCACAGTTTGATTTCTTTTGCACTTTTTTGTCTACCTTGCGTCATCTGGGCTTTGTTGTGTTTTCAACACATCCCCGTCGACTTCCCCTCTTTGCAGAACTCAGAATTAGCAAACTAATAAAGATTCAGTGCTGATGAAGTGGTACAGAGTAATATGGTAAATAATTTGAAGTGAGAGAAACAATTATTCATTCATTGATTCATTATCTTCCACTTTATCCTCTATTAGGGTCGCTGGGGGGTTCCGCATGCCCACCCAGGGAAGAACGTTTCGGGCGCTGGGCAGATACACCCAGGACAGGGCGCCAATCTATCGCTAGCACACACTCACTCACACAGACACTCTATATGGGGCAATTTGGAGAACTCAATTGACTTGATTCATGTTTTTGGACTGTGGGATTCGAACCGGGAATCCCTAGTGCTGAGAGGCGAACGTGCTAACCACTAAGCCACGTGCTGCCCCAATTCATTCATTCATTCATTTATTATCTCCCGCTTTATCCTCTATTAGGGTCGTGGGGGGGAGGGTTCCCCATGCCAATCCAGGGGAGAACGTCTCAGGCGCTGGGCAGACAGACCCAGGACAGGGCGCCAATTCATCGCTGGGCATACACTCACTCACACAGACACAGATTCACTCACTCAGACGGGATTCGAACCGGGAATCCCTAGCGCTGAGAGGCGAACGTGCTAACCACTAAGCCACCGTGCCGCCGCTGCCCCAATTATTACTTTAATTTATTTATTAATTATTAATAAAAAATAATTCATTTTGTTTGCTGGGCAGCACGGTGACTTAGTGTTTAGCATGTTCTCCTCTCAGTGCTAGGGATTCCCGGTTCGAATCCCCATCTGGGTGGAGTTTCCATGTTCTCCCCGTGTCCACGTGGGTTTCCTCCGGGTTCTCCGGTTTCCTCCCACAGTCCAAAAACATGGATCAAGTCAATTGGTTTCTACAAATTGCCCCATATAGAGTGTGTGTGTGTGTGAGTGAGTGTGTGTCTAGTGATAGATTGGCGTCCTGTCCTGGGTCTCTCTGCCCAGCGCCTGAAACGTTCTCCCCTGGATGGGCATGGGGAACCCCACCGCGACCCTAATAGAGGATAAAGCGGAAGATAATGAATGAATGGATGAATAATTTTTTTTTTTAATAGAGATTAAAGGGAAATTTATCATTCCGGCTACGGATATTAACAAATATGAAATCAGTTATATACTTTTAAGGAATCTGAAAACTAATAACTAGCGGACGGATTTTGCAAACACATAAGGTTAGGTGCTTGGTCAATCTTTAATCTGTATTTTGACAAATGACAGCGCTGCACTTCCTCAATTGTGTGAGAAGGCTGAGGTTAAAATAACCGGCTGCTTGCTGAATTGTCATTCATTGTCACACACCGCAGTCATGTAGCTAGTTAATATGATATCATTGTTTTAAAAACATAGCATTTTGAGGGATTCAGCTAAATAAGGTGAGTATTTCATTTCGTTTCCTGCATCCTTTTTTATGCTAGTGTTAAAATACTGATTAGAATTCGAAAACAATTTGAGTGCTTCAGGTGTCATTTGTAGTCTGTATCAGTCTTTAGATGTTTTTGGTTTTGAATGTGTTAGTCAAATGTCATAAAACGGCTCTTTATTCAGAATTCTGCTTTTTTGGGCTTTTAAAGAAGTCCTGGAATAAAGTTTAAGGCTTAATATACCAAAACATGCTATCTATAATTTTTTAAGGGCGGCATCTTAGTGGTTAGTGGTTGGTTCGAATCACAATCTGGGTGGAGTTTCCATGTTCTCCCCGTGTCCGTGTGGGTTTCCTCTGGGTTCTCCGGTTTCCTCCCACAGTCCAAAAACATGGATATGGATCAAGTCAATTGAATTCTCCTAATTGCCCCATATAAAGTGTGTCTGTGTGAGTGAGTGTGCCCAGTGATAGATTGGCATCCTATCCTGGGTGTGTGAGTGATGTGACAGTCCAAAAACATGGATCAAGTCAATTGAATTCTCCAAATTGCCCCATATAGAGTGTGTCTGTGTGAGTGAGTGTGTGCCCAGTGATAGATTGGCGCCCTGTTCTGGGTGTATCTGCCCAGCTCCCGAAACCTTCTCCTCTGGATGGGCATTGGGACCCCCCCCCCCCCCGCGACCCTAATATAGGATGAAGCGGAAGATAATGGATAGATAGATGGAATGATTTTTTAAAACAGAAAACCATCCTTTTGAAACCAATTAGGAAAATGCTGACACCTTCAATTTGTCTTGTTGCCATGACTGAGCGATGATCTCACGATTAAATCTGGCGTGGCAGTAATTAACGCCTTAAAAACAACGATTGCTATTGGTACTGTGAACCAAATAGTGTGGAGCAGTCGTAGGCTTATGCTTAAGGAACCAGCTTAGTGAACTGAAGGCCCCCGGTTCGATTCCCAGTCCCATCAAGTACTATACCTGGAGTTCCCTGGAGAGCCACACACCAACCCCGATTGCTCTCTGGACGTGTGTGTGTGTGTGTGTGTGTGTGTGTGTGTGTGTGTGTGTTTCACTACATGGATTGAACATGGAGGACAACTTTCCTCCGTGTGTAAGCCCTGTAGGCGAAATAGATCACTATGACGTTATTTTAGTTGCAAATCAAACATACACAACACATGTTGTGGGGCTATTTCTATGTAGCTATGACTAAACAATTGTTCAAGACGGAAGACAAACAAATTTGTAAATATTTCCCTATTGAAATGTACAAAGTTCAAAGAACATGGAAACTCCACCCATTTGAATATATATATATATATATATATAGACGGCGGCACGGTGGCTTAGTGGTTAGCACATTCGCCTCTTAGCGCTAGGGATTCCCGGTTCGAATCCCCATCTGGGTGGAGTTTCCATGTTCTCCCCGTGTCTGCGTGGGTTTCCTCCGGGTTCTCCGGTTTCTTCCCACAGTCCAAAAACATGGATCAAGTTAATTGAATTCTCAAAATTGCCCAATTTAGAGTGTGTATGTGTGAGTGAGTGTGTGCCCAGCGATGGATTGGCGCCCT
>JAFMOD010000676.1:484570-494992 GCA_019802435.1 Corydoras maculifer
AAACATAAACTACACATACACTTTACATACACTATACATACACTACACATACACTACACATACACTAAACATACACTAAACATACACTACACATACACTACACATACACAAACATACACTATACATACACTACACATACACTACACATACACTACACATACACTACACATACACAAACATACACAAACATACACAAACATACACAAACATACACTACACATACACAAACATACACTATACATACACTACACATACACTAAACATGCACTACACATACACTACACATACACTACACATACACAAACATACACTACACATACACAAACATACACTACACATACACAAACATACACTACACATACACAAACATACACTATACATACACTATACATACACTATACATACACTAAACATACACTACACATACACTACACATACACAAACATACAAAAACATACAATATACAGGAGGCAATTTCTTTTTTATAGATTATTAAGAAATGACATCAACATCTGGAATCCTGCGGGTCTGTCCAGCCCACTTGGTCCTCCTATGTCCTCACTCACACATCACCACCTGTGACACTGCCGTTCAAACATTTCAGCAATCGATTCTTTTTTTTTGCACCTTTTAATCTTCTGCTTAAGGTCAGTGAATAAATAGCTCTCTGTGTGTCCGGTCTGAAGAGAGGGAGCATTTATCTATAGCCAAAGTGTAAGCATGACCTCTGGCTTGCAGTGGACAGGCTCTATGGGGGATTACAGTTGTTTGGATAGACCACTGCCTATCTCATATGACATCATCCAGCTTCTAACATTGGTCTGAATGTGTTTAACAATGGATGTCCGCTTCCGATTGTCCCAGATTACTCATTTCCCTGACTCTGGAACATTTTCAAATCAGCCAGAGAGACCATTACAGGCAACTACATATAACTGAGTTTAATACAGATGAGACAGTGTACAGAAGATGGACAAAATAACATATACATTAAGAATAAATCTAAATTACTCATATAGAGGACCAGGTACACTCACTATCCATTTTTTAGGTAATTTACTTACCAAATGGATGTCCTTGTAGTTCTACAATTCCATTCTGTGTCTCTACATATTCTGTTAGTCGCCTTTACTCTGTCCTCTGATGATCAGAACCCCCACAGAGCAGGTATTATTAGGATGGGGGATGATGGTACGAGTTGATCAGATACCTGTATGTTCTGATTGGTGTACTGTTCTGGGTCCAGCAGCACTGCTATGTCTGATCCACTTGTACCAGCACAACATACACTAACACACCTGCACCACCATGGCAGTATCACTGCCATGACTGTACTGAATCATCCATCCGGGCACTCGGCAGATACACCCGGGACAGGGCACACACTCACTCACACAGACACACTCTATATGGGGCAATTTGCTGCACTCAATTGACTTGATTCATGTTTTTGGACTGTGGGAGGAAACCTGAGAACCCGGAGGAAACCCACGCAGACACGGGGAGAGCATGGAAACTCCACCCAGATGGGGATTCGAACCTGAATCCCCAGCGCTGAGAGGAGAACATGCTAACCACTAAGCCACTGTGCCGCCCAAACTGAAGAACACTCCATTCTCCACTCCATTATCTTCCTCTTTATCCTCTATTAGGGTCGCGGGGGGGTCCCCATGCCCATCCAGGGGTGAACGTCTCAGGTGCTGGGCAGATACACCCAGGACAGGGCACCAATCTATCGCTGGGCACACACTCACTCACACAGACACACTCTATATGGGGCAATTTGGAGAACTCAATTGGCTTGATCCTTGTTTTTGGACTGTGGGAGGAAACCAGAGAAGCCGGAGGAAACCCACGCGGACACGGGGAGGACATGGAAACTTAACCCAGATTGAGATTCGAACTGGGAATCCCTAGTGCTGAGAGGAGAACATGCTAACCACTAGGAACAGTAAGTGTATATTATATTATCAGGGAGTAGTTAAGAACTTAACAAGCATCAAATAACCGCCAAGGATTAAACCAGAAATAAAGGAAATATAAAGCTATCTGAGGCTTCTGATCATATACAGTCATATTTAATAGTACAGTACGTCATCACCATGTTGATTTACGTACTGTTTAATTTAATAGTATACAGTAAAGTAGTAACCATGGAGTCAGTGATAACTCCATCCTGGATTTGCTTTACACGATTGCCCTCAGTAGTACGCGGGTTTAGACGTTGCCATGGTAACGCACGGCCCTGGCGTGTACCCCCTGGTTACCGGAGGAGATAAGGGTGGGAAAGCGGATCCGAGGTTGCCAGTTCTACTATTTTCAGGCAAAACATCGCTGTCTCAGACTAAACACCTTCAAAATGACTATTTAATTTATGCAGGTGATAATAATTACAATAGTGGAAAATGTCTAAATAATGTAAGATAAAATGAGATCCCAATCTGGGTGGAGTTTCCATGTTCTCCCTGTGTCCGCGTGGGTTTCCTCCAGGTTCTCCGGGTTCCTGCCACAGTCCTAAAACATGGATCAAGTCAATTGAGTTCTCCAAATTGCCCCATATAGAGTGTGTCTGTGTGAGAGAGTGTGTGTCAAGTGATAGATTGGCGTCCTGTCCTGGATGTTAGTACATAATAATGGATGGATGGATAGATGTATTCTTCCATGGGTGGATTAGTGGTTAGTATGTTCTCCTCTCAACGCTGGAGATTCAGGTTGGAATCCCAATCCAGGTGGAGTTTCCATGTTCTCCCCGTGTCCACATGGGTTTCCTCCGGGTTCTCCGGTTTCCTCCCACAGTCCTGCCCAGCGCCCGAAACGTCCCCCCTAGGATGGGCATGGGGGACCCTAGTAGAGAATAAAGCGCAAGATGATGGATGGAGCAGCACGGTGGCTTAGTGGTTAGCATGTTCTCCTCTCAGCACTAGGGATTCCCGGTTCGAATCCCCATCTGGGTGGAGTTTCCATGTTCTCCCCGTGTCCGTGTGGGTTTCCTCCGGGTTCTCCGGTTTCCTCCCACAGTCCAAAAACATGGATCAAGTCTCCAAATTGCCCCATATAGAGTGTGTCTGTGTGAGTGAGTGTGTGCCCAGTGTTAGATTGGCACCCTGTCCTGGGTGTATCTGCCCAGTGCCCGAATCGTTCTCCCCTGGATGGGCATGGGAAACCCTCCCCCTTCCCTCCGTGACCCTAATAGAGGATAAGGGGAAAGATAATGGATGGATGATGGATGGATGGATGAGTTTTTCCCGCGTCACCGCTGAATTTTCCTTCATCTGGCAACTGGGTGGATGGAGAGGAGCCGTCGGCCAGCAGATGTCGCTGCTGCCTCTCTGATCCGTTTGCTGCAGTGAGGAGGCAGGGAGAGAGGGATGCTACAGCAGCGCTGGAGGAGGAGAGCGTCTCCATCTCTGGTCCGGATGTGTGACGGATGCGTTCTCGGTGTCGGAGCGTTCTCGGTGCTCGTTTTGAGGGATGCTTAACGGAACCGAAGCTCACGTGATCAGCGGGCTTTAATCCGAGGAGCGCCCAAAGTGAGGAGAGCGATTCCGTGGACTCTGCGATCGGTAAGCGCAATGTCATTACAGTTCACACACACACACACACACACACACACACCATCAACGCTGCAATATCGGCCAGGTCGGTGCCGCACGCCGGTCGGTGATGCTCGTCTTCCCGATCTAATGGATGCGCATCCCTGAGCCCCCGTGATGCTGCGGTGGAGGTGGACAGGTGGAGGACGTTTTGGGATTGAAACATGGCTTCTTGCTTTTTATTTATTCATTTTTTTCCTAGCATTACAGCATGAGGCTCTGAGTGAGAACTGCTAACCGACTCCATTAGGCCGATTCTCCATCTCTTGGGGGGTGGGGGTTGGAGAAATCAGCAATTGTTTCCCCATTGACCTTAATTTCAGGTGTGTAGTCGATTCTACACACGAGGACATGGCGATTCCAAAGCTTAAAGTTCAGCATCCTGAGCCACTTCACGCAACAGACGATTTCTCCAACTGGAAAACCAACAGCAGGCACTATTTCAATAGAAAAAAAACATTTATTTGACATAATGATCCAGAGCACTGACTGACACAGCAAAGCGGGCTGGGGGTTGAGTTGGATTTGTGTAGTTGTGTTGTGTAGAGCGAAAAAAAATCATCCAGGATTCCTAAACCAACTCAGATCCTGATTATCTGCTCAAATCATACAGGCATACTGTAACCGTATGTGTTATAGGTTGTGTATAGGAGGTAATTCCGCCGGGATAGTCCTAATAATCCATTAGAGTAATGGCTGGAATAGGACTTCCCTGGAACGCTTACCCTTTAATCTGTAATCACAACTACAGACAGGATGCCGTAGTAACACATGATGCTCTGTGTGTTTATTATAGTGTCACAACATAAAAAGCATATGCACTTTACACTGTAATCACTGGTTTCTGGTAATCTGCCCCACAGTTTGGACCGTAATGAATGTTAAAGCATGCCATCCATTCATTATCTGCCACTTTATCCTCTATTAGGGTCACGGGGGGGTTCCCCATGCTCATCCAGGGGAGAACGTTTCAGGCGCTGGGCAGATACAAGTTCAAGTTCAAGTTCAAGTTATTTATTTATATAGCGCTTTTTACAACAGTACATTGTCACAAAGCAGCTTTACAGAATGAAAAGCCTTTAAACCCCCAAAGAGCAAGCCGAAGCGACAGTGGCAAGAAAAAACTCCCTTTTATGTTGTTATTCAAGGAAGAAACCTTGGGAGGACCAAGACTCAGTGGGGGACTCATCCTCCTTGAGCGGCCAGGCAGCAACAACAATGTAGNAGCAGCTTTACAGAATGAAAAGCCTTTAAACCCCCAAAGAGCAAGCCGAAGCGACAGTGGCAAGAAAAAACTCCCTTTTATGTTGTTATTCAAGGAAGAAACCTTGGGAGGACCAAGACTCAGTGGGGGACTCATCCTCCTTGAGCGGCCAGGCAGCAACAACAATGTAGGACAGCCGTGTAGAGACATTTAACAAATGGAAAAACTAAAAACTAGAAAATGTTTTACACCCAGGACAGGGCGCCAATCTATCGCTGGGCACACACTCACTCACACAGACACACTCTATATGGGGCAATTTGGAGAACTCCATTGACTTGATCCATGTTTTTAGACTGTGGGAGGAAACCGGAGAACCCGGAGGAAACCCACGCGGACACGGGAAGAACATGGAAACTCCACCCAGATGGGGATTCGAACCGGGAATCCCTAGTGCTGAGAGAAGAACATGCTAATCACTAAGCCAGTGAGCTGCCCTTGTGTAATAATAATAATAATATTCATTCATTAATTATCTTCCGCTTTATCCTCTATAAGGGTCGCGGGGGGGAAGGGGGGTTCCACCATGCCCATCCAGGGGAGAACACTTCGGGCGCTGGGCAAATACACCCAGGACAGGGCACCAATCTATTGCTGGGCACACACTCACTCACACAGACACACTCTATATGGGGCAATTTGGAGAACTCAATTGACTTGATCCATGTTTTTGGACTGTGGGAGGAAACCGGAGAACCCGGAGGAAACCCACGCGGACACGGGGAGAACATGGAAACTCCACCCAGATTGGGATTCGACCCGGGAATCCCTAGTGCTGAGAGGAGAACATGCCAACCACTAAGCCACCATGCCGCTGTAAAAGCATGCAATAAGGTTGAAATGCATGTGGACTGGTCCTGGTTTCCGTTTCGTTTCATGTTAGGCCAGACCTGAGACGACATTCTGCTTCGATTGATGCCAGTGATTTGTCGGTGTGGACTGACACCGACCCGGCAGATCATTAACCTCCTTAATAGAGGATTTCGGGGAACTAATGAGGCGATCTTTGTGCATAAATTGCACCAGGGCTGATCTGAAATGTGGGTTAGCTGGATTTCCGTGGCTCCTTCTGATAATCGATTGGTCTGGGAAGGTTAAAGAGCCTTCAGGATTCGTCTGCGTGGATGACTATGCAGCATGTACACCACCCCTGTTTGCGATGATTGCACAAAAAGCAATACTAAGCAGTTATAATGAAACCAGGTCCATTACTGTGTTTAGCTCATGGCTTATGTTTTCCTTCCAGCCCATTCATTTTTAAATGCAGCCTCTTTGGGAAGACTGCTGTCACTGCTTGACCTGCCAAAAACCTTCCTTAGTGATGGAGACTGAGGAAGGGTGTATTTCGAGCCAAAATTATTTTACAGTTATAATTATAATAATAGTCCACATGGGTTTCCTCCGGGTTCTCCGGTTTCCTCCCACAGTCCAAAAACATGGATCAAGTCAATTGAGTTCCCCAAATTGCCCCATATAGAGTGTGTGAGTGAGTGTGTGCCCAGCGATAGATTGGCGTCCTGTCCTGGGTGTATCTGCCCAGCGCCTGAAGCGTTTTTCCCTGGATGGGCATGGGGAACCCCCCCCCCCCGCGACCCTAATAAAGGGTAAAGTGGAAGATAATGGATGGATGGATTATAATGATATTCATTCATTAAGGGCGGCACAGTGGCTTAGTGGTTGGCATGTTCTCCTCTCAGCGCTAGGGGTTCTCGGTTCGAATCCCCATCTAGGTGGAGTTTCCATGTTCTCTCCATGTCTGCGTGGGTTTCGTACGGGTTCTCCGGTTTCCTCCCACAGTCCAAAAACATGGATCAAGTCAATTGAGTTCTCCAAATTGCCCCATATAGAGTGTGTCTGTGTGAGTGAGTGTGTGCCCAGCGATAGATTGGCGTCCTGTCCTGGGTGTATCTGCCCAGCGCTCGAAACGTTCTCCCCTAGATGGGCATAGGGAACACCCCCCCCCCCCCTGAGCTTAATATAGGATAAAGCAGAAGATAATGCATGGATGGATTTGGGGAGTTCCACATGTAGCAATGCTATGCCGAGTTGGTCAGCAGTCTCTGGTTACAATGAAGGATGGCTGCGAAATGAAGAAACTACTGAAGACGCATTTAAAAAAATAATAATAATAAATCAAATAACAATCAGGTTTGATGATTTTACAGTGTAGTTGGTTTTCTTCATAACTTCTGACTTGTGATGTTCTCATTTGTAAGTTGCTTTGGATAAAAGCGTCTGCTAAATGTAAATATAAATGTAATGTAATGATGTAAAATGTTACTGTAGCATTTATATTGACGTCAAACATAAGAACTAACCCCCCCCCCCCCCCCCCGCGACCCTACTAGAGGATAAAGCTGAAGATAATGGATGGATGGTCTTTACCATTTAGACTCTTTAACCAAATGCTAGAATGAATCAGGGCCATGTATTATGAATGTAGTCACTTGTTGTGCAAACTTTCTTTACACAATGAACCCACAGAGACTAAAGAAGGCTTACTTTTCCAGATCCAAAAATCTTTGATGTGTAAATATCTTAATTATTTACAGAAACTGTAGAGAATGATTCAGTTTTAATGATTCAGTCTTAATGATTCAGTTTTATTTTCTGTGCTGCTTCATTTCCTCCTGTTGTCTTAGTTTTGCAATCAAAGTTTGCTGATTTTTTTATCAGTCTCTCTTACCGTAATGGGTGGCATGGTGGCGTAGTGGTTAGCACGGTCACCTTAATGCTGGGGGTTAATGCAGTATCAACTAATACACAGAGAAGCAAATGGACTACAGTTTGTAATTGTAAAACTACAAAGTCCATCTGTATTGTAAGTAAAACTGATAAACTGGACAATAAGTCCGGAAACAAGGAGGTTTACCTAATAAAGTGGCTGGCGAGTGGATCTGAAGAGGCAATTGGGCTGCACTGTGGATAGTTTGAAGACAAGCTCATTATTCGTTCGAGGGATTCTCCTGCTGTTCTGCTTTATTATGAATGGCCAAACAGTAGATCTGTTTCAGGGCGGCACGGTGGCTTAGTGGTTTAGCATGTTCTCCTCTCAGCACTAGGGATTCCCGGTTCGAATCCCAATCTGGGTGGAGTTTCCATGTTCTCCCTGTGTCCGCGTGGGTTCCCTCCGGGTTCTCCGGTTCCCTTCCACAGTCCAAAAACATGGATCAAGTCAATTGAGTTTTCCAAATTGCCCCATATAGAGTGTGTCTGTGTGAATGTGTGTGCCCAGCGATAGATTGGCGCCCTGTGCTGGGTGTATCTGCCCAGTGCCCGAAACGTTCTTCCCTGGATGGGCATGGGGAACCCCACCTCGACCCTAATAGAGGATAAAGTGGAAGATAATGAATGAATGTGTATATATGTATATGTATATATATATATATATATATATATATATATATATATATATAGCAGCACGGTGGCATGTTCTCCTCTCATCACTAGGGGTTCCCAGTTCGAATCCCAATCTGGGTAAAGTTTCCATGTTCTCCCCGTGTCCGCGTGGGTTCCCTCCGGGTTCTCTGGTTTCCTCCCACAGTTGAAAAACATGGATCAAGTCAATTTAGTTCTCCAAATTGCCCCATATAGAGTGTGTCTGTGTGAGTGAGTGTGTGCCCAGCGATAGATTGGCGTCCTGTCCTGGGTGTATCTGCCCAGCGCCCGAAACGTTCTTCCCTGGATGGCCATGGGGAACCCCCCCCACCCCGACCCTAATAGAGGATAAAGCAGAAGATAATGGATGGATCTGTTTCATATCATTTGTTGGCTGTAGGCTCATTCTCTCTGTTTGAGTGACCGTGCGAGGTCCCTTTGCCTTCATTTGCTCAGTATACAATGGAAAGGTGCGGTCATTCTGATGTCTGCTTCTTCTTTGCAAACAGAACGCTTTGTTTGGAGTGCAAACACTGCCAATGATTTTAAGGATAGTGAAGCGAACAGAAGCGCAGAAAGCCATCTATACCCGACTGCCTGAAATCACAAGAGACAAGTCGTGCTGGTGAGAAAAGGCCTTAAAAAAAGAAAAGCCTTAAAATATATAAAAATATGAGAAACTTATTCAGGTTTTTTTTGCTTTTTTTCCCCCAATATGAAGGAGTTATTATGTAAAAAGTCCAAATCTGAATTTAAATAAGTATTTTACTCGTGTTCAGAGTATGAGGGGGTTTAAGAGATAAAAAAAACTGTCTGAACGATAAGCTGAAATGGAAATTAAAGCACTTGGTGGCTGGGCGGATAGATACGCATTATCCATTGAAGTATTTTTCCGAGACCTATCATTTTTTATTCTGCAGGTAAAATAGAACACGCCTTAGGCAATGACATCTTCAGCCTCGACACTTCATATTATCACAGGGATGAACATAGACTTAATATTTAACAAATTAGGTATCACAACCTTTTTTAGGGGGGGACAACTAGATGAATAGGTTTCGGTCCGAAAGGTGAAGAATGAGAAAACATAACGCTGGAGGTGGGTGATTTTCCTTCATTCTGAGGTATAAAAGGGATGTACATGTTTAAATAGAGATTCACATGAAATGATCAGGTGACATGAGGAGGAGATGTAATCACACTGCTCCAGGGTGCCTGGTTTGATTTTAACCGTCTATGAGGACCGGCTGTGGCCTCTGGTTTCCTCTTACCTCCCAAAAATATTCCGGTAGATAGACTGGGTGTGAAGTACTACACTTGAAAAAGTAAATGCATGTGTGGGTGTGTGAGATATATATATATATATATATATATATATATATATATATATATATATATATATATATATATATATATGGCAGCACAAAGGATTAGTGGTTAGCATGTTCTCCTCTCAGCACTAGGGAGTCCCGGTTCAAATCCCCATCTGGGTGAAGTTTCCATGTGCTCCCCGTGTCCGTGTGGGTTTCCTCCGGGTTCTCCGGTTTCCTCCCACAGTCAAAAACATGGGACAAGTCAATTGAGTTCTCCAAATTGCCCCATATGAAGTGTATCTATGTGAGTGAGCGTGTGCCCAGCGATAGATTGGCGCCCTGTCCTGGGTGTATCTGCCCAGCACCTAAAACGTTCTCCCCTGGATGGGCATGGGGAACCCCCCCCACGACCCTAATAGAGGATGAAGTGGAAGATAGTGAATGAATGTGTGTAATATATATATATATGGGGCGGCACGGTGGCTTAGTGGTTAGCACATTCGCCTCTCAGCGCTAGGGATTCCCGGTTCGAATCCCCATCTGGGTGGAGTTTCCATGTTCTCCCCATGTCTGCGTGGGTTTCCTCCGGGTTCTCCGGTTTCTTCCCACAGTCCAAAAACATGGATGAAGTTAATTGAATTCTCAAAATTGCCCCCTTTAGAGTGTGTCTGTGTGAGTGAGTGTGTGCCCAGCGATGGATTGGCGCCCTGTCCTGGGTCTATCTGCCCAGCGCCCGACACGTTCTCCCCTGGATGGGCATGGGGAACCCCACCGCGACCCTAATAGAGGATAAGCGGAAGATAATGAATGAATGAATATATATATATATATATATATATATATATATATATATATATATATATATATATATATA
>JAFMOD010000676.1:495505-525505 GCA_019802435.1 Corydoras maculifer
TATATATATATATATATATATATATATATATAGCAGCACTGTGGCATGTTCTCCTTTCATCACTAGGGATTCCCAGTTCGAATCCCAATCAGGGTGGAGTTTCCATGTTCTCCCCGTGTCCGTGTGGGTTTCCTCTGGGTTCTTCGGTTTCCTCCCACAGTCCAAAAACATGGATCAAGTCAATTGAGTTCTCCAAAATGCCCCATATAGAGTGTGTCTGTGTGAGTGAGTGTGTGCCCTGTCCTGGGTGTATCTGCCCAACGCCCGGATGGATGATTCAGTACAGTCATGGCAGTTATACTGCCATGGTGGTGCCCTGTTCTGGGTGTATCTGCCCAGCGCCTGAAACGTTCTCCCCTGGATGGGCATGGGGAACCTGCCCCCCCCACCGACCCTTATAGAGGATAAAGCAGAAGATAATATATATATATATATATAAAACAATGAGGAAACCAAAGCCTGTTTACACACACTGTGGGGTTCTCATGTAATTGTGGGTCCGTACAGAACAATGAAATCATGTTGTATGGTTATAGTTATGGTTATAGTTATGTTCGGGTAGTTAGTAAAACTTATGGTTAAGGTTTTACGGTTATGGTTTATGCGAGTTTCTACAGAATGCATTGGAGTGAATGATAGGTCCCCACTATGCATAAAAACAAGCTCGTCTGTATGTTGGTATGTTCCATGTTCTCCTTGTGTCTGTGTGGGTTTCCTCCTGGTTCTCCGGTTTCCTCCCACAGTCCAAAAACATGGCTTCAAGGTAAATTGGCTGCTCGAAATTGCCCCTATTAAAATTGTGTCCATCTGTGGTAGTGTGTGGCGACTGATTGGCGCCCTGTCCTGGGTGTATCTACCCCAGCGCCTGAAGCATTCTCCCCTGGATGGGCATTGGGAACCCCCCCCCCCCACTTTTTACATTCTCTGCAGTTATGCTATTCTTTCACCAACAGGGGGAGTGTGTACCAGCACGTAGCAATTCTTATGACTCATTTTTAAAGCCAATTTCTTCCATCCACATGACAGTGTTATAGGATTTGAGTAGATTGGATTAGAAAACTTGAGATTTCCTTTAAAAGATAGAAAGCATGAATAAAAGGGGGAGAGTTTCTTCTGAGTGAAGTTTGCTGAGTGCATAAGATTCATGTGGAAATGCCATACTGGTCTATGCTAAGCGTTGGTGCTTTGAGGTTTGGGGCCAATGATGATGAGCTGTCTGATGGCTGTGCCAGCTGCCAGTTCCTTAGAATCCAACAGGAAACAGTGTTTTCAATCATGTAGCCTCTCAAGAAATGAATGAGGTCATTAATCTCATCCTTGCCAAATGCCAGCCTGGCACCGCCACCGCCGTGACACAGTTTGTCGAAAAACTAAGATACTGAAATAGAATCCTGTGGAGAAAAACAAATCTCTTGATATGATTTAAAGATGTTAAGCTTTACAAAAAAATAATAAAAGTGTAAATTAGAATTAGAAAGCATCCATCCATCCATTATCTTCCGCTTTATCCTATATTAGGGTGCACGGGGAGAACGTTTCGGGCGCTGGGCAGATACACCCAGGACAGGGCGCCAATCCATTGCTGGGCACACACTCACTCACACAGACACACTCTATATGGGGCAATTTGAAGAACTCAATTGACTTGATCCATGTTTTTGGACTGTGGGAGGAAACCGAAGAACCCAGAGGAAACCCACGCGGACACGGGGAGAACATGCAAACTCCACCCAGATGGGGATCTAGCGCTGAGAGGAGAACATGCTAACCACTAAACCAGCCCGTGAATAATATTTAAATATATTTAATCCAAAATGTATATATTCTCATATAAGTTTAATTATATTGACAACAGGACAATAATACACACCTCTAAGCACTTCACATTCATCTAAATGTGTGATATACAATGCATTGTTTTAAATCATGTACCATAAATGGAAATAAAGATTAAAATAAACACAAGCTGGCGGCACAGTGGCTAAGTGATTAGCATGTTCTCCTCTCAGCGCTAGTGATTCCCGGTTCGAATCCCCATCTGGGTGGAGTTTCCATGTTCTCCCCGTGTCCGCGTGGGTTTCCTCCGGGTTCTCCGGTTTCCTCCCACAGTCCAAAAACATGGATCAAGTCAATTGAGTTCTCCAAATTGCCCCATATAGAGTGTGTCTGTGTGAGTGAGTGTGTGCCCAGCAATTGATTGGCACCCTGTCCTGGGTGTATCTGTCCAGCGCCCGAAACGTTCTCTCCCCTAAATGGGCATGGGGAACCCCCCGCGACCCTAATAGAGGATAAGCGGGAGATAATGGATGGATAAACACAAGCTGATTTCTAATGTGCACAAAATGTTTTTTTTGGGACTTTTATTTTGATGTTTGTCCTTGTCCCTGCCGTTCAGCTCCTTCACTGTTACCTTACAGGTGTTTCATGTGTGGTTTGTAGTTAATTGTAGTTCTCCTCATCAGTGTGAGCTTTTGCTGTGTTAGTGCGGTGCTATTTGTTCTTCACTCTGGTTCTATGCTTGTAAGTTCTTTTCCCTCTATATTAATGTGAATTTGTGTTTGTGTAATCTTAAGATGTTAAGTTTATAAATCTCTCTTTGTGTTATGGTTATGGGTTCCCCATGCCCATCCAGGGGAGAATGTTTCAATCTATTGCTGGGCACACACACACTCACACCAACACACTCTATATGGGGCAATTTGGAGAACTCAATTGACTTGATTCATGTTTTTAGACTGTGGGAAGAAACCGGAGAACCCGAAGGAAAACCACGCGGACACGGGGAGAACATGGAAACTCCACCCAGATTGGGACTCCACCCAGATTGGGAATCCCTAGTGCTGAGAGGAGAACATGCTAAACACTAAGCCACCATGCTGCCTAAAGGCAAACATGCATCCATCCATTATCTTCCACTTTTTTTTCTATTAGGCTTGTGGGGGGGGGTTCCTTATGCCCATCCAGGGAAGAATGTCTCGGGCGCAGGGCAGATACACCCAGGACAGGGCGCCAATCTATCACTGGGCACACACTCACTCACACAGACACACTCTATATGGGGCAATTTGGACAATTCAGGTCCACAGACCTTGATCCATGTTTTTGGACTGTGGAAGGAAACCGAAGAACCTGGAGGAAACCCACGCGGACACGGGGAGAACATGGAAACTCCACCCAGATGGGGATTCAAACCGGGAATCCCTAGTGCTGAGACGAGAACATGCTAAACACTAAGGCACCTTGCCGCCTAAAGGAAAACATCCATCCAGTCANTATATGGGGCAATTTGGACAATTCAGGTCCACAGACCTTGATCCATGTTTTTGGACTGTGGAAGGAAACCGAAGAACCTGGAGGAAACCCACGCGGACACGGGGAGAACATGGAAACTCCACCCAGATGGGGATTCAAACCGGGAATCCCTAGTGCTGAGACGAGAACATGCTAAACACTAAGGCACCTTGCCGCCTAAAGGAAAACATCCATCCAGTCATTATCTTCTGCTTTATCCTATATTAGGGTCGTGGGGGGGTGGTTCCTCATGCCCATCCAGGGGAGAACGTTTCGGGCGCTGGGCAGATACACCCAGAACAGGGCACCAACCTATCGCTGGGCAAAAGGAAAACATCATAGATATACTTAAAATATATAAAATACAGTGTTTAACCCTGCTATTGTTACGGCATGGACATGATAAAGCCCAAGACTAAAGATGAGAGAATGTTGATATTTAGAACGCGCTTCTCAAGCGAGATGCTCTCGAGACGAGCACTGACTGGAGATACTATGTGTTCTGATCAGTAGCTTTTGCGTCTCAACTAATTCTTCTTTTTAAAATGAATAAAGAACCCAATGAAGTGCTGATACCAAAAACAACTTGTAGCAGCAACGATACAAAACATTAAATCCACTGACGCCACGCAGAACCAGGATGATCGCCTAAAGCCCCCTCGCAGGAAACTCTTTTCCAGAATTTTGAAATGAATGCCAGCCTTTCATTTAAACCACAACAAAACAGAACATATTAAAATCTCTCAGCTAATTATAGATCAAAAGCAGGCGACCAGTTCCATTGACTTTCAGATCTGAAAGTGAACAGCTTAGCCACTGATATTATTCATACAGCACCGTTACCCTGCTGTGGGGGTCGGTCTGAGGCAGTCTGCTAATCACAACCCGCTGCATGGAGTAACCCCAGAGTAATGCAGTGAATTACAAAACCAGTCAAACATTTGGACACACCCCCTTTTTGTCCATGTTCTCTGTTCCACTTTCTGTACAGATGGACTTTGTAGTTCTACAATTCCATTCTGTAGTCCATCTGATTGTGTTCTGCAGTACATACTGTGTACATCTCCTTTACTCTGTTCTCATGATCAGAACCCCAATAGAACCACCACAGAGCAGGTATTATATGGTTGGTGCATTATTCCTATCCCAGCAGTGTCAACTTCATACCATGACCTACAATGTTATGCTCACAGTCTTATCTGTCTCGCTCTCTGTAGCTGTAATTGAACTGTGGAGGTTTGTTAAGCTATTTGAATACACTATACAAAAGACACACCTCCTTTTTTGCCCCATATTCTGTACAGATGGACTTTGTAGTTCTACAAATCCATTCTGTAGTCCATCTGATTGTGTTCTGCAGTACATACTGTGTACATCTCCTTTACTCTGTTCTAATGGTCAGAACCCCAATAGAACCACCACAGAGCAGGTATTATATGGTTGGTGCATTATTCCTATCCCAGCAGTGTAAACTTTATACCATGACCTACAATGTTATGCTCACAGTCTTATCTGTCTTGCTCTCTGTAGCTGTAACTGAACTGTGGAGGTTTGTTAAGCTATTTGAATACACTATACAAAAGACACACCTCCTTTTTTGCCCCATATTCTGTAAAGCTGGACTTTGTAGTTCTACAAATCCATTCTGTAGTCCATCTGATTGTGTTCTGCAGTACATACTGTGTACATCTCCTTTACTCTGTTCTAATGGTCAGAACCCCAATAGTGGGGATTATATGGTTGGTGCATTATTCCTATCCCGGCAGTGTCAACTTTATATCATGACCTACAATGTTATGCTCACAGTCTTATCTGTCTCGCTCTCTGTAGCTGTAACTGAACTGTGGAGGTTTGTTAAGCTATTCATAAGATACTATACAAAAGACATGCGTCCTTTTTGACGTCACTTTCTGTAAAGATGGACTTTGTAGTTCTACAATTCCATTCTGTAGTCCATCTGTTTGTGTTCTGCAGTACATACTGTGGACGTCCCCTTTACTCTGTTCTAATGGTCAGAACCTCAATAGTAGCATCACAGAAGAGGTATTATTTGGGTGGTGGATTGTTTATTGTCAGTTCTGCCGTGACACTGATGCAGTGCTGCTGTAGTTTCATTTAAACACCTCAGTGACACTGCTGGGATAGGAATAATGCACCCACCAAATAATACCTGCTCTGTGGTGCTACTATTACGGTTCTGACCATTAGAACAGAGTAAAGGGGATGTACACAGTGTGGACTGTAGAACACAAACAGATGGATTTCTATACTATATACGCTATTGGTTTCTGGTTCTCTATTGCTCAGGAGCATCACAGAACAGGTATCATTTGGGTGGTGGATTGTTTATTGTCAGTTCTGCAGTGACACTGATGTGGTGAGGGGGTTTTAGTGCAGCAGTGCTGCTGTAGTTTCATTTAAACACCTCAGTGACACTGCTGGGATAGGAATAATGCACCAACCATATAACCCCTGCTCTGTGGTGCTTCTATTGAGGTTCTGACCATTAGAACAAAGTAAAGGAGATGTACACAGTATGTACTGTAGAACACAAAGAGATGGACTACAGAATGGAATTGTAGAACTACAAAGTCCATCTTTACAGTAAGTGGAACTAAGAACATGGACAATAAGTGGTGCTAAAAGGGGGTGTGTCCAAACTTTTGACTGGTATTGTATGTAAACTATAGAATGACTACTTAATACAGAAGAATGATTAGAAAAATGTTTTATTTGTTTTATTAATATTAATGAATTATTGTATTGTGCATTTCATCATACTATACATTATACATAATACTATAAGATGAATGCGGCATGGTGGCTTAGTGGTTGGCATGTTCTCCTCTCAGCACTAGGGATTCCCGGTTCAAATCCCCATCTGGGTGGAGTTTCCATGTTCTCCCTGTGTCCGCGTGGGTTTCCTCCGGGTTCTCCGGTTTCCTCCCACAGTCCAAAAACATGGATCAAGTCAATTGAGTTCTCCAAATTGCCCCATATAGAGTCTGTCTGTGTGAGTGAGTGAGTGAGTGAGTGTGTGCCCAGCAATAGATTGGCGCCCTGTCCTGGGTGTATTTGCCCAGCAACCGAATCGTTCTCCCCTGGATGGGCATGGGGAACCCCCCCGACCCTAATATTGGATAAAGCGGAAGATGGATGGATGACTATAAAATAAAAAACACATTTCTTGTGACACGAAGTAAAAATTTTTGAGAAAAGAAAAGAAATACACAATTCTGGAATTAGAAATTAGAGGGATGTTCTTATTAGGAAACTAAAACATTTTGCTAGTTGACATAATTAGATTGGAGCTTCATTGGATGTTCCGCCTCATCAAGCCTTAATGGGAACCTGCTGATTTCCAGGCAGAATGAACACAGAAAAAAAAAACGAGGTTTTCAATCAATGAGCAGGAACTTTTTTTTTGGCTAAACAAACTACTTAACTACACTGGCATCTTAAATTAGGTCTACGTTCCCTCTTTTGAATGATGGGTGGTTAAACTTTGTATTAGAAACGCTAAAAAGTAATAATTTATTCACAGTAACGCACAACCTCAAATGCCTTATTGCTTTTATGAAACAGTTATAAAAACACTAATGTTATAGGAAACATATATATAACAGTTAATGTTCCATTCATTCATTATCTTCCGCTTTATCCTCTACTAGGGTCGCAGGGGGGTTCTCCATGCCCATCCAGGGGAGAATGTTTCGGGCACTGGGCAGATACACCCAGGACAGGACACCAATCTATCACAGGGCACACACTCACTCACACAGACACACTCTATATGGGGCAATTTGGAGAACTCAATTGTCCTTGATCCATGTTTTGGACTGTGGGAGGAAACCGGAGAACCTGAAGGAAACCCACGCGGACACGGGGAGAACATGGATACTCCACCCAGAAGGGGATTTGAACCGGGAATCCCTAGTGCTGAGAGGAGAACATGCCAATCCATCACTGGACACACACTCACTCACACAGACACACTCTATATGGGGCAATTTGGAGAACTCAATTGATTTGATCCATGTTTTTGGACTGTGGGAGGAAACCCACACGGACATGGGGAGAACATGGAAACTCCAGCCAGATGGGGATTCGAACCGGGAATCCCTAGCGCTGAGAGGAGAACATGCTCACTATTAAGCCACCATGCCACCCTATGTTATAGTTTAATTTGAAATACTGTCTGACGGCGTTCTCATGTTTCATGCATTGAAACGAATGTAAAGTTGTGAGAAGTGTGTGTTTATGGTAAATGATGTCATTTACATGGACAAACGGCGCAGCCAATCAGATTTAAGGAGCGCTACTACCTATTCTATCTATTATATTAACAAATTTAGAATTTCCTCAATGTGGGACTATTAAAGGTGTCATCATCGGTAGCATTATCAGCTTCATACCTTAACGTTTCTGTCTTCAAAATGATAAGTGTAGAGGACCTGCTCTGGCGTCTTCATATCTCTGAACGGTGATCACAGTGAGCCAGGGCTGCAAAGTCCTCCATCAGTGCCGAGAAAGATCTCAAGTTAAGTATATTTATCTAACACTGTCCACAATAGTACTTTTACTATATATAAATATGTAGGGCGGCACGGTGGCTTAGTGGTTAGCATGTTCTCCTCTCAGCACTAGGGATTCCCGGTTCAAATCCCAATCTCGGTGGAGTTTCCATGTTCTCCCCGTGTCCCCATGTTCTCCGGTTTCCTCCCACAGTCCAAAAACATGGATCAAGTCAATTGAGTTCTTTAAATTGCCCCATATAGAGTGTGTCTGTGTGTGTGAGTGTGTGCCCAGCGATAGACTGGCGTCCTGTCCTGGGTGTATCTGCCCGGCGCCCGAAACGTTCTCCCCTGGATGGGCATCGGGAACACCCCCCGCGACCCTAATAGAGGATAAAGGATGGATTATCTGCTGTACAATGTTTAAGTGGGAACCGACAAATAACAAGCTGAGCTGATGTAGCAAGAAGAAAGTCCTTAGTCTTGGGTTTATTTTTTGAAGTCTATCTTTATTTTTGATATCTTTAGTATAATTATCATGTGAAGATCTTTCCATTTTGAACTCTTGGGATCTATTAGCTAGATCTATTAGCGAGAACATGCGCCGGTTAAGTGCTTTCTGTCAGGTTTGTTAAAGGACTAATGACCTAATTAGACTTTGTGTGTTACTAAAGCTGACATAGCCACAGAAAGCAGTCCCTTCTCCCGCCGTTTCGGAAAAAATTCGAATAAGAAGCGAAACTCATTTGATCGCAGCCAGTAGACGTAATTGGCCGTTATCACCAATGTCACATTTAACTGTCCTTTGAGAACATTATAGTAGGAGGTCTTTAATTGTCTCGCTTTTGTTCTGTCATTTTAATATATCTGACATTTCTGGCAGCTAGCCATGGGTATTATATCTTTACCTGTCTTTGCCAAAGTCTTGGTCCTGCGTAATTAGTAAAATGGACGTGTTCTGCACAGTGGATAACCATTTTTTTAGGTTTCTTTTCGCCCTGCGTTCACATCCACCCCTTCTTTAACTTCCATCCATCCATTCATTCATTATCTTCCGCTTTATCCTATATTAGGGTTGCGGGGGGGTTCCCCATGCCCATCCAGGGGAGAACGTTTCGGGCACTGGGCTGATACACCCAGGACAGGGCGCCAATCTATCACTGGGCACACACTCACTCACACAGACACACTCTACATGGGGCAATTTGGAGAATTCAATTGACATGATCCATGTTTTTGGACTGTGGGAGGAAACCGGAGAACCCGGAGGAAACCCACGCGGACACGGGGAGAACATGGAAACTCCACCCAGATTGGGATTCGAACCGGAAATCCCTAGTACTGAGAGGAGAACATGCTAAACACTAAGCCACCATGCTGCCCGGATGCAGTACCAATACCTGGTATTTCGTCCAGCTGCTGTCCTCCAGCTTTGAAATGCTGTTTTTTAATTACTCATGACTCTGATTTTTGTTTTGGACGTTTCTCGTGGCGTTAGCCGTCTGCCTGGGGATGGCTGGGCTGGGAGTGTACTTGCTAATGAGCATATGTAAACACTTCAAGCATCTTATCATTTATTATGTTCATAGATCATAGAGTCTCAGAGAGTCTCTGCTCTGGCTGCACATTACTCTTACCTAAATTTAATGTCCCACTGGACACAGTGAACCAGTTTTTACCAGACGAAACTCCCTCAAACATGCCGTTCACAGGTCCCACCTCATAGTTTCGCCTCCGGTTTCTCTGTCTTTTTATGTCTGGCCATCATTTAACATCCTATTGAAAAAAAAAAAAAATATATATATATATATATATATTCATTCATTCATTCATTATCTCCCGCTTATCCTCTATTAGGGTCGCGGTGGGGTTCCCCATGCCCATCCAGGGGAGAACGTCTCGGGCGCTGGGCAGATAGACCCAGGACAGGGTGCCAATCCATCGCTGGGCACTGGACACTCACTCACACAGACACACTCTAAATGGGGCAATTTTGAGGATTCAATTAACTTGATTCATGTTTTTGGACTGTGGGAGGAAACCGGAGAACCCAGAGGAAACCCACGCAGACACGGGGAAAACATGGAAACTCCACCCAGATGGGGATTCGAACCGGGAATCCCTAGCGCTGAGAGGAGAACATGCTAACCACTAAGCCACCGTGCCGCCATATATATATATATATTCATTGTTACTGCACAGGGAGGTGAGGGAGTTCCAGCTGTTGAGTCTTGTAAATAAAAAAAAAAAATAGTCACGTGAGTTTCGATTTGGGGCGGCATGAGGGGTGGCTTAGTGGTTAGCATGTTCTCCTCTCAGCACTAGAGAAAATCCTCCATGGCTCCCGAATTGGAACAGATAACAGAACTCACTATAAATTAGTAGAAAATCATAATGTATTTTATGATTCAACAATAAAGTGAAATAGAATTTCTTATTGGCGTGGCACGGTGGCTTAGTAATTAGCATGTTCTCCTCTCAGCGCTTGGGATTCCCAGTTCGAATCCCCATCTGGGTGGAGTTTCCATGTTCTCCCAGTGTCCGCGTGCGTTTCCTCCGGGTTCTCCGGTTTCCTCCCACAGTCCAAAAACATGGATCAAGTCAATTGAGTTCTCCAAATTGCCCC
Source organism: Corydoras maculifer (assembly GCA_019802435.1). Lineage (NCBI taxonomy): Eukaryota > Metazoa > Chordata > Actinopteri > Siluriformes > Callichthyidae > Corydoras > Corydoras maculifer. The sequence continues at coordinate 505,937 of JAFMOD010000676.1, forward strand.
ATATAGAGTGTGTCTGTGTGAGTGAGTGTGTGCCCAGCGATAGATTGGCGCCCTGTCCTGGGTGTATCTGCCCAGCGCCTGAGACGTTCTCCCCAGGATGGGCATGAGGAACCCCACTGCGACCCTAATAGAGGATAAAGCGGGAGATAATGAATGAATGAATGAATTCTCCAAATTGCCCCATATAGAGTGTGTCTGTGTGAGTGAGTGTGTGCCCAGTGATAGATTGGCGTCCTGTCCTGTGTGTATCTGCCCAACCCCCGAAACGTTCTCCCCTGGATGGGCATGGGGAACAACCCTGCGATCCTAATAGAGGATAAAGCAGAAGATAATGGATGGATGGTTCTTATTCTGACTCTTTTTAGGTCACGGCCATAAATCGGATACGTGTTAGAGATAAGCTCCTATGAAAAGTAACACAATTCTAAAGGAAAGGACACAGCCTTTAAAACGGCAATAAAACTCTAATCGCTTTGATTCACTTCAGCATGGTAAACTTTATAAGATCAGACACAAATGTTAACCAAATGTTGTATTTCTTTTTATTTCAAAGGGATGTTGTGGGGTCAACCTTATATACCAAACTGTGTAATTCAGGATCCTACCTCATTTGTAGGGGTACAGTCACAAGGGGGCATAAGCTCAACCCAAAATATTCCTGAAAAGTGTAATTGTGTAAAATGCCTGTGTTATTGTAGCAATAATATTGACGTCAAACATAAGAAGTAACCTAAAAAGAGGTCTGTTTGGAACTAGAACATGATTTAAATGTAGTATAAAACCAGCTTAATGGATTGGCGCCCTGTTCTGGGTGTATCTGCCCAGCGCCCAAAACGATGGCCATAGGAAACATATACCCCCCTACCCTCCCAACTCCCAGTATGCGATTACGTGCAAGACAATGAGATGAGATGAATATCAGCTTTACCTTTAACTAACTCTAACTCTACACAAACACTTCTCTTGAATTCTTTTTATTTGGTGATGTTCTCTGTTCTTTAATTGCTTTATCAGCTCTCTGCATTATCAGCCTGAATCAACATTATTTCTAAGCTGCGTGTCTGCAGAGCCGCCCACGTTTATTGTTATTGCCCGTGCAGGGGGAGATGACTGCCTGCGCAGAAAGTCAATTTAAAACACAAGGTAGTCTTCAAATAGATACCTGAAAAGGGATTAAATGTCAGAATGAAAGAAAACATAGACCAGACCTCAGTTTCATCATAGAAAAGGTAAATATCTACCCCTTTATATACACTCACTATTACAGAACTCCTCAAAATAACTATTAAATCACCCCCATATATATATATATATATATATATATATATATATATATATATATATATATATATATATATATATATACAGAACCCACTATAATGACTGTTACATCACCCCTATATACACACTACTACATAACCCACTATAATAGCTCTGTTACAGTACCCCTCTCCCTTTATACAGACCATAACAAGACCCCATATACACACTGTTAGTGTTTCCTATATACACACAATATAGCACCATTTCCCCCTTTATGCATATAATTTAAGCAACCCCTATATACACACCATTATAGAACTTCATAAAATAACTCCGTTCACATCACCTCTATATATATATATATATATATATATATATATATATATATATATATATATATATATATATATATATATATATATATATATATATATATATATATATATATATATATATATATATATATATATATATATATACACCACTACAAAACCCACTATAATAACTCCATTACAGTACCCCTCTCCCTTTTCTATATAGACACAGTTATAGAACCATTTCTCCCTTTATGCATATAATTAGAGCAACCCCTATATACACACCATAAAGGTACTTATATGTAATTGCTATATGAAAGGCTCTTGTATGTATGTTTAAAAGGTTTTTAAGAAGTTGAAATAGTTTTGCACATTTCAGTTTTGAACTTACAATCTCACTGATCCATGAGAGGCATGTCTGCAATGTCAAGTTAACCACGTTTTAATTAGAAGTTATCCCAACTGAACCAAACTGAAAAGGTAAGCAGACTTTGTATGTCACTCCAGCCATTATCCTTAAGATATTTAAATAATTCGGGCAAAAAAAAGTATTGAACAGATTACTGGTCTGAATGGAACCGCATTCCTGATACTGAAGGGTCCCAAAATGAACTGACATTTTAACTTTTATTTAAAAAAAAAAAATAAAAAAAAAAAAGGGTGAACATGTGCTGCTTCCCTTGAGACGGTCATTTAATCAGATGTTTTGTTTTATTAAAAAAAAAAAAGGAAAGAAAAAAAAGCCAGAAACGGTGTGTGTTATAAGAAGATCGTTCAACAGAAGTGGTTTTTATTTTACAAACTTTTTGTAATTTAAGTCTTTCAAAAACGAAATAAAATCTATACAAAAAAAAAAAAAGGGGCAGTGCATTGATCACCGCTCTGCCAGATCTAAGGTGCCGCCGTAGTTTGTGAAGAATTTTTTTAACAAATATTTAACTAGGAGGTGGCACGGTGGCTTAGTGGTTAGCATGTTCTCCTCTCAGCACTAGGGATTCCCGGTTCGAATCCCCATCTGGGTGGAGTTTCCATGTTCTCCCCGTGTCTGCGTGGGTTTCCTCTGGGTTCTCCGGTTTCCTCCCACAGTCCAAAAACATGGATCAAGTTAATTGAATTCTTAAAATTGCCCCATATAGAGTGTGTCTGTGTGAGTGAGTGTGTGTCCAGCGATAGATTGGCGTCCTGTCCTGGGTGTATCTGCCCAGCGCCCGAGACGCTCTCCCCTGGATGGGCATGGGGAACCCCACCGCGACCCTAACAGAGGATAAAGCGGGAGATAATGAATGAATGAATATTTAACTAATACATACATTAGAACCTTCAGTGTCATTTTTAAAACTATTTATCTTGCTGGGGGACGTTCGCTTGGACAGTAAGTATCTTAGTTTTATTTCAAAATAATGAATAAATAAAGCAGCTGTTATTCTGAAAGTCTGAAAAACTTTAACAATAAAATCTTTTAAAATTAATTTATTATCAACATCTTTCTGTAATGCTGTGAGGGGCAGCATGGTGGCTTAGTGGTTAGCATGTTCTCCTCTCAGCACTAGGGATTCCCGGTTTGAAATCCCAATCTGGGTGGAGTTTCCATTTTCTCCCCGTGTCCGCGTGGGTTTCCTCTGGGTTTTCTCCCACAGGCCAAAAACATGGATCAAGTCAATTGAGTTTTCCAAATTGCCCCATATAGAGTGTGTCTGTGTGAGTGAGTGTGTGCCCAGTGAAACGTTCTCCCCTGGATGGGCATGGAGAACCCCCCGTGACCCTAATAAAGGATAAAGCGGAAGGTGATGGATGGATGGATGTAATGCTGTGAGTTACTGCATCACATATTCAGGGTTTTAAACTAAGACGTGCTAAAATTGTCTATCCAAATTATAAAACTGTTGATCTTATTTTCAAACGGTTCTTGCAGTAGAGTTCAAAATGGGTTTCCACTGGAAGACCTACTGTATCGTATCATGCTGAGGGCTGTGACATGTTTTACTCCATCCCATAAACACTGAGTGCAGGATAAAAAATATATCCTGGGCACAACACCGAGTCTATTACAGGTCTGACATTCTTTCCCAGCCGGGGCAATTTAGTATAAAGAATCCAGCAAGGTAGCTGACAATGGAAACCATAGGAAAATCACATGGACTCAGGATTCATGTTATGCATCCCAAAATAGAAATTGGAAATCATTTAAGCATCTTTACTCAGTGGGTCGCACTTTGCGTCACAACGTGAGTGTTCTCTTTTATTCCTGGAAGGATGGTTCTAGCTGTAATTGTGTGATGTTTGTATGTCTGCGAGTTTCCGCTGAAAGCTCTGCTTTCATTCATTCATTATCTCCCGCTTTATCCTCTATGAGGGTCGCGGGGGGGCTCCCCATGCCCATCCAGGGGAGAACGTCTCGGGCGCTGGGCAGATAGACCCAGGACAGGGCGCCAATCCATCACTGGGCACACACTCACTCACACAGACACACTCTATATGGGGCAATTTTGGAGAACTCAATTAACTTGTTCCATGTTTTTGGACTGTGGGAGGAAACCGGAGAACCCGGAGGAAACCCACGCGGACACGGGGAGAACATGGAAACTCCACCCAGATGGGGATTCGAAAGCTCTGCTTTTCTTTCATATTTCAAAAGATTGTAAATTCTCCCGAGGTGTGAACGTGTTGGATGACTAGTGAGTTATCAAGCTGTCCGTGCCCGTCGCCCAGTGTGAGCCTTGACCTGATAATTTAATTAAAGTGGCATTTCTTTCTGATTTGAACCGTATGTGTGTCACTTCACCTTAAATTCATTCATTCATCAACATAAAAACCGATTTATTTAATTAGGTTGGCTCAGCACCCTTTCACTTCTCTCATCTCATCTCATTATCTTCCGCTTAATCCTCTACCAGTGTTACGAGCGGATTCCAAATGCCCATCCAGGGGTGAATGTTTCGGGCATGGGGAAGAAACACCCAGGACAGGGCTCCGATCCATCACTGGGCTCACTGTGGGAGGAAACCAATGAGGAAAACCTTGAAACTCCACCCAGATCTGGATTCGAACCTGGATCCACCGGCCTGAGAGGCGAACATGCTAACCCTAATTCCTTCCTTTTATTATCTTCCACTTAAACCTCTACTAGTGTCATGATTGGCTTTCCCGGTTTGTTGGGCTGTGAAAGGAAAGCGAAGAGAACCCATGTGGACATGGTGAGAACATAAAAACTCCATCTGGACCCCAGACATTGAGGAGAGGACGTGTGAACTACTAAATCACCACCTAATTTATTTATTCATTCATTCATTATCTTCTGCTTTATCCTCTATTAGGGTCGCGGTGGGGTTCCTCATGCACATCCAGGGGAGAACGTTTCGGGTACTGGGCAGATACACCCAGGAAAGGACGCCAATCCATCGCTGGGCACACACTCACTCACACAGACACACTCTATATGGGGCAATTTTTGAGAATTCAATTGACTTGAACCATGTTTTTGGACTGTGGGAGGAAACCAGAGAACCCGGAGGAAACCCACACAGACACGGGGAGAACATGGAAACTCCACCCAGATGGGGATTCGAACCGGGAATCCCTAGTGCTGAGAGGAGAACATGCTAAACACTAAGCCCCAAATTTATTTAAATTAAAGATATTATTTGAAAATGTTTTTGTCACAAACGAACAGTAAGTATCTTGCTGATTAAAAACTCCATCCATCCATTTTCCTCCGCTTTATCCTCTATTAGGGTCGCGGGGGGGGTTCCCCATGCCCATCCAGGGGAGGACGTTTGGCACGGTGGCTTAGTGGTTGGCATGTTCTCCTCTCAGCACTAGGGATTCCAGTTCGAATCCCAATCCGGATGGAGTTTCCATGTTCTCCCCGTGTCCCTGTCGGTTTCCTCCGGGTTCTCCGGTTTCCTCCCACAGTCCAAAAACATGGATCAAGTCAATTGAGTTCTCCAAATTGCCCCATATAGAGTGAGTCTGTGTGAGTGAGTGTGTGCACAGCGATAGATTTGCATCCTGTCCTGGGTGTATCTGCCCAGCACCCAAAACGCCCCCCCCCCCCCCACGACCCTAGTATACCCTAGATAAAGCAGAAGATAATGGTTGGATGGATGGAATTTCTTATTAATATCGATCTCTAAGTCTTTCTCAACCTTAGTTTTTCATCGCTGCCATACTCGGCTTTTCAGAGGTCTCATCATGGTGGGTGCTGTACACCACTTAGTGCGTCTATTGTACTTAATTTAAGTAAACAACAGGAAAACATCTGGATCTGGAAGCACTGAAGCGCTGAAAGGGAAACCAAATTTACTGAAGTGGATCCTGGGCTTGCTGAGCGACCGAGCCAGCGGAGACTAATTTGTGCTCAAATGCATTTGGCTGCTACCTTAATAGAATGTAATTGGGAGAAAATCACAAGCTCAGGATAGCCATGCCCTCGGAGACGTGTTACTATAGAAACTTTATTATCCGCGCACACAGCTGCAGGGAAATGGCTCCTATTTCTTAAACCTGACTGCTGCAGAAGGATTCCGTCATCTGCTGCTCTGCACGTCTCCCGTCTTTGATGAGTGAAGAACACTGTCTTCTGACGGCTCCGAGACGCCGGCTTGTTGTCGACGGTGGCATGCCATCCGTCCCACAAGGCTTTATGGGCTCATGCTTATACTCCATTATCCGCTTTATCCTCTACTAGGGTTGCGGGGGGGTTCTTCATACCCATACAGGGGAGAACATTTCAGGTGCTGGGCAGATACACCCAGGACAGGGCGCCAATCTATCGCTGGGCACACACTCACTCACACAGACACACTCTATATGGGGCAATTTGGAAACCTCAATTGACTTGATCCATGTTTTTGGACTGTGGGAGAAAACTGGAGAACCCGGAGGAAACCCACGCGGACACGGGGAGGACATGGAAACTCCACCCAGATGGGGATTCGAACTGGGAATCCCTAGTGCTGAGAGGAGAACATGCTAAACCACTAAGCCATCGTGCCGCCCATCATTCATCCATCCATTATCTTCTGCTTTATCCTCTATTAGGGTCGTGGGGAGGTTCCCCATGCCCATCCAGGGGAGAACGTTTCGGGTGCTGAGCAGATACACCCAGGACAGGGTGCCAATCTATCACTAGGCAGACACACACTCACTCACACAGACATACATACACTATATGGGGCAATTTGGAGAATTCAATTGACTTGATCCATGTTTTTGGACTGTGGGAGGAAACTGGAGAACCCGGAGGAAACCCACGCAGACACGGGGAGAACATGGAAACTCCACCCAGATGGGGATTTTAACCGGGAATCCCTAGTGCTGAGAGGAGAACATGCTAACCACTACGTGCTTATACAGAGCTGTAAAAAAAAAAAAGAAAAAAAACACACCAACTTTGAAAACTAAGAAGTGTTTTAATGAATTACTTTTGCAATGGAATGAGTGTGCGCTGCTCGTTATGCTCATTAAGTCAAATGGGTGTTAAATACAAGCTGTCAGAGTTGGCAGGGCTTACGGTGCGGCTACGAGTGGATGCGTCACATCTTCCAGACGAACTGCTAATCATCTGGGTGATGGTGTGCTGTTGATCGAAGGCCTTGTGGTCTTGTGTTAACAACCCTATGAGCTGCCGACGCCAATATCAGAGGCGATGGGTTCCCGCGCTTACGGGCGTCGTTTCGGGTAAGCTCGATGCATCAGCCAGGGGTCGGTGCTTCGATGCTAGAACATATAAAGCATGGTGCACTCCTCCCACACAGTAATTGAAGTCTAAATTAACCAGGATGGGGGGGAAATTAGCTAATTAATCCAAATCTTTTGCTGTAATTATTAATTTATTCAATTATATTCCTCCACATAATCCTCTAACATGGTCGGGGGGGGGGTGCCGATCCCGGGAAGAACGTTTCGGGCGCTGGGCAGATACACCCAGTACAGGGTGCCAATCTATCACTGGGCACACACTCACTCACTCACACACATCGCATTATATGGGGCAATTTGGAGCATTTAATGTACCTTGAATCCCTGTGGGAAACCATTAATCCATTATCTTCCGCTTTATCCTCTATTAGGCTTGTGGGGGGGGGGGGGTTCCACATGCCCATCCAGGGGAGAAAGTTTTGGGCAATGGGCAGATACACCCAGAACAGAGCGCCAACCTATCGCTGGGCACACACTCACTCACACAGACACACTCTATATGGGGCAATTTGGAGAACTCAATTGACTTGATCCATGTTTTTGGACTATGGGAGGAAACCGGAGAACCCGGAGGAAACCCACGCGGACACGGGGAGAACATGAAACGTTTGGGAACCCAGATTGGGATTCGAACCGGGAATCCCTAGTATAATTAACATCAGTCTGTAATTTCTATTTTATTTTATTTTTTTGGCAGAAAAGACTTTAAAGGATTTGACGGTTTGGATCTTCTGTAATGTAACCGCTGATGGTGTACAGTACATTATGATCAAACATCTCCACTTTGGGGGTGGCATGGTGGCTTAGTGGTTAGCATGTTCTCCTCTCAGCTCTAGGGATTCCGGGTTTGAATCCCCATCTGGGTGGAGTTTCCATGTTCTCCCCGTGTCCACGTGGGTTTCCTCTGGGTTCTCCGGTTTCCTCCCACAGTCCAAAAACATGGATCAAGTTAATTGAGTTCTCCAAATTGCCCCATATTGAGTGTGTCTGTGTGAGTGAGTGTGTGCCCAGCGATAGATTGGCGCCCTGTCCTGGGTCTATCTGCCCAGCGTCCAAAACGTTCTCCCCTGGATGGGCATGAGGAACCCCCCCACGACTCTAATAGATTGATAAAGTGGAATAAATGAATCTCCACTTTGGTCTCATGGGTCCAAAGATCATGGTTCCAGACTTCTAGTGGTTGGTTCATATACATTCTGCCAGGTTCGATTCTTTCTTCTAGTGACTCTTCTAAACAAGACATACTAGATTCCACAATTTCTAATTGTTCTGTCATGAACTCAAAGATTTAACATGCCGACTGTGGCACGGGGAGGCGGAGATGTGACTCTAGGGATTGTTGCGATTGCTCCGAGCTCGGCACAGTCTGACCTTGAGGTGATTTGCGGGTACGTCGGCTCTGAGAACACTGTCCACTGGCTCCGATGCTTCCACTTGTGAATAATCTGTCCTGATGTAGAACGATGGACTTTAAAGTGTTGGAAAATTGCCTCCGAACGCTTCACAGATTGATGGGCAGCAACATTTGCTTCTCTAAGGTCACTGCTGTTGTTTTCCTCCTTGGCGATGTGTTAACACACAGGTGAAAGCTCCAGAACGGTAAAATGCTTAAATAGCAGTTTTTATAGTGGTGGACACAGTGGTGGATCTATCAATCAAGCAGGCATGACACTGAAAGGCGTCTGCATGTAGATTTAAATAAATACCTATAATTAATCCTTTTAGCAGATGGCACTTGTTATTTTCGGCTCTTTCGCGCAACGATATACTGCAGTGATTTTATACTGGTGGATTGCGACACGTTCTGGGCGGGTTCTGGACAGCTTGTAAAAAAAAAAGCATAAAATAAAAATAATTAATGCTGGTCGGATTTTTGTACTCATCTTTTATTTAAATAAAAAAAAAATAAAAATAAAAAAGGCGGCAAGAGCTTTACGTCAGAAGGGTGCAGCATTTGCGTTGCCATGGTAACCACCATTCGTTTGCTGGTTACCCCTCTCTTTAAATATGGGAGGTCCTGAGAAAAGATGGCAAAATGCAAATATGACCAATAGTATTTGAGATGTGGATTTTTGTATATTGAGGACAAACACAGACGGAAATGCCCAAGTCAAAATAAAGCATCGAGTTTTGTAGCCTTATTATTTTTTATACAGTTTTGATATTTAATAAGGGGAGGCATGGTGGCTTAGCATGTTCTCCTCTCAGCGCTAGGGATTCCTGGTTTGAATCCCAATCTGGTGGAGTTTCCATGGTCTCCCTGTGTCCGCGTGGGTTTCCTCCGGGTTCTCCGGTTTCCTCCCACAGTCCAAAAACATGGATCAAGTTAATAGAGTTCTCCAAATTGCCCCATATAGAGTGTGTCTATATGAGTGAGTGTGTGCCCAGCAATAGATTGGCACCCTGTTCTGGGTGTATCTGCCCAGCGCCCGAGACGTTCTCCCCTGGATGGGCATGGGGAACCCCTCCCCCCCCACACACAACCCTAGTAGATGATTATGGCATCAAGGTAATCAGATGAGGCGGCATGGTGGCTTAGCATGTTCTCCTCTCAGCACTAGGGATTCCCGGTTCGAATACCTCCTGGGTGGAGTTTCCATGTTCTCCCTGTGTCCACGTGGGTTTCCACCGGGTTCTCCGGTTTCCTCCCACAGTCCAAAAACATGGATCAAGTCAATTGAGTTCTCCAAATTGCCCCATATAGAGTGTGTCTGTGTGAGTAAGTGTGTGTCCAGCGATGGATTGGCACCCCGTCCTGGGTGTATCTGCCCAGCGCCTGAAACGTTCTCCCCTGGATGGGCATGGGGAACCCCCCCCTTCCTCATGACCCTAGTAGAGGATAAAGCAGAAGATAATGGATGGATGGGTCCCAGGCTGAGAACCCCTGATATACTGTATAAAAAAGCATCTAAGTGGTGACAACAACAAAAAATGGCGTGACAAAAACATCTTCCCAAATCCCTGTAATTTTTTGGACTACTTGGTGAGACATGATCACGTTATCTTCCTCTGTGCACACTGTTTCTTACTGCTGTCGAGGCTTTTTAGGTAGCTTAAAAGACCCGTTATGCAACTCCTGCCTGCAGCTCTCGCAGGTGCACAATGCGCTACGTCTGCACGTGAGCGGCCATTTTCTGCACTGCTTACCGCATGTGCACATGCTCGCTTCTCGGAGCTCGGGCTGACATTCGGTGGCCGAGTGGTAAAACAGGAACGATGGTGAATTGGAGAGAAAGTAAGAAGAGAGACTGGAAGACGACGGGGATGGAGGGCGATAGATGGGGAGAGATTTAGAGTTCATTTAGAGAACCTGGAGCACTTCAGTTAGGCTTCATTAATTCATGTGCAGTCCACCGCATTTAAGATCCTCCACCAAATAAACCCAACCAGATCGAAATGGAAAAACCAGGCTGTGGTGACCAGCAATGTGAAGAAGAAGAGATGAGGACATTATATACAGAGAACATACAGAATATAGCATGGTGGCTTAGTGGTTGGCATGTTCTCCTCTCATCACTAGGGGTTCCCGGTTCGAATCCCAATTTGGGTGGAGTTTCCATGTTCTCCCCGTGTCCACGTGGGTTTCCTACACCCAGGACAGGACAACAATCTATCACTGGACACGCACTCACTCACACAAACACACTCTATATGGGGCAATTTCCATCCATCCATTATCTCCCGCTTTACCCTCTATTAGGGTCGTGGGGGGGTTCCCCATGCCCATCCAGGGGAGAATGTTTCAGGTGCTGGGCAAATACACCCAGGACAGGGCGCCAATCTATCACTGGACACACACTCACTCACACAGACACACTCTATATGGGGCAATTTGGAGAATTCAATTGACCTTGATCCATGTTTTTGGACTGTGGGAGGAAACCGGAGAGCCCGGAGGAAACCCACGCTGACACGGGGAGAACATGGAAACTCCACCCAGACTGGGATTCGAACCAGAAATCCCTAGTGCTGAGAGGAGAACATGCTAACCACTAAGCCACCTTGCCGCCCCATCCATCCATTCTCTTCAGCTTAGTCCTCTACTTGGTTCACAAGGGGGGTTCCACATACCCATCCAAGGGAGAACATTTTAAGTTCTACTTATACGATCACTTACACAGACACACACTCACAATACAATGGGGCAATTTACAGAGGGCAATTTGGAGCAGTTACTTGACCTTAAATCCATGTTTTTAGACTTACATTTTAGTTTGTACTCAATGGAGTTATATGAGTTTACTGAATCTGTGCTTAAAATATATGGTTTAGTGATTTTATAAACGGGGCGGCATTAGTGGTTAGCATGTTCTCCTCTCGGCACTAGGGATTCCCGGTTCGAATCCCAATCTGGGTGGAGTTTCCATGTTCTCCCCGTGTCCGCGTGGGTTTCCTCCGGGTTCTCCGGTTACCTCCCACAGTCCAAAAACATGGAGCAAGTCAATTGAATTCTCCAAATTGCCCCATATAGAGTGTGTCTGTGTGAGTGAGTGTGTGCCCAGTGATAGATTGTCGTCCTGTCCTGGGTGTATCTGCCCAGCGCCCGAAATGTTCTCCCCTGGATGGGATGCATGGGAACCCATACTCTCGTGACCCTAGTAGAGGATTAAGCAGAAAATAATTAATGAATGCCTAAATGATTGTAGTTTTTCCATTAATTACAATTAAGAATTGGAGTATTTTAGCACATTACTTTTATTTCTTTCTTAATTTGGGTTTGATTAAGGTCGTTTCTATGTTCTGATGACATCACATAACATTGATTATCGAGTTATTATATACTATATATATTATATGTATTATATATTGTATATTATCGAGTTATTATATATTAAGTTCTTTTTAATGTTAAATCTGTATGTTTTTTAGGAGTAATGCCAGTTCCAGACCAGCTTTCAGACATCCAGAACTCCAGCATGCTGAGCCCAGTGCTGAACGCCTCCAATGGAGATGGATCAGAAACGGAGACCACCTCCGCCATTTTGGCCTCCGTCAAGGAACAGGTCATTTAAACCAATTTCTACCTTATTTCTTAAAATAAAGATTAATAATTCATGCTGCACAAAGTACTAACATTTTTATAAATTCCATGTTTTATTAACAAATAATAACAAATAACAATAAAATTGTGAAGGGTGGCATGGTGGCTTTGGCTCCTCTCAGCGCTAGGGATTCCCGGTTTGAATCCCAATCTAGGTGGGGTTTCCATGTTCTCCCCGTGTCTGTGTGGGTTTCCTCTGGGTTCTCCGGTTTCCTCCCACAGTCCAAAAACATAGATCAAGTCAATTGAGTTCTCCAAATTGCCCCCTATAGAGTGTGTCTGTGTGAGTGAGTGTGTGTCCAGCGATAGATTGGCGTCCTGTCCTGGATGTATCTGCCCAGCGCCCAAAACGTCCCCCCTGGATGGGCATGGGGAACCCCACCGCGACTCTAATAGAGGACAAAGCGGAAGAAGATAATGGATGAATGAATAAAATTGTGAAGGGTGGCATGCTGCCTTAGTGTTTAGCATGTTCTCCTCTCAGCACTAGGGATTCCCGGTTCGAATCCCAATCTGGGTGGAGTTTCCATGTTCTCCCCGTGTCCACGTGGGTTTCCTCCGGGTTCTCCGGTTTCCTCCCACAGTCCAAAACCATGGATCAAGGTCAATTGAATTCTCCAAATTGCCCCATATAGAGTGTGTCTGTGTAAGCGAATGTGTGCGCAGCTAGATTAACACCCTGTCCTGGGTGTTCTCCCAGGATGGGCATTGAATCCCCAACAACCCCCCCCCAATAGAGGATAAAGCAGAAGATAATTGATGGATGGATGGAAATACTAATAAAATAAACATTAATTTATTGGACACTTTAAACTCTAACTTTCTAAAACCATCCATCCATTATCTTCCGCTTTATCCTCCATTAGGGTCACGGGGGGGGGGGGGGGGTTCCCCATGCCCATCCAGGGAAGAACGTTTCAGGCGCTGGGCAGATACACCCAGGACAGGGCGCCAATCTATCACTGCCTCTCTAAAACCCTAATCTATATTAAGAAAATAGAAATCTAATATGCAAATGTCAGCACATTCATAATTTTATGAACATTTAAATAACATAGTTGTATGACATATGACTTTAGCTGTCAAGCAGGCTCTGTATGGACTTAGATCTTTCTAAATGGCCTTTCTCATGACCCTTATTTCATTTTTATCATGTATAAGTAACTTCATGAACATGTTTTCATATTAGTCTGCAGCCTGTATTACAGTAACCTGCTGTTAGTTTGCCTTCCTGCACTATATTTAAATAATCTGCCAATACAAACCCTGCAGCTCACATTTCCACCCAAAAAAGCAGTGTATTCATTTAATTAAGCTGTAAAGTGTTGTATTAAATACAAAATCTTTCATTGATTTAAATTATAAGGCGCAACAAAGCATAGTGACATCATACAGTGCTGACACTACATCCCCACCTCGTGCTCCAGTCAGCTGATTTGGATTAACTAATCTTTCCGAAGGCAGAATATACTTTCAGATCTTTTGGTTATGTAGCAGCAACCCTCTGAAATACGTCCTAAAAACAGTTATTTCCGAATAAAGAATGTATTCATTCGTGTCGTCATTGCTCAGTACAGTGAGATACACTCATATTGTACTTTTGCTTCATGACTTTATGGAATTTTTTTATTTTTATGGAGGGAATTAAGAGATGAGGCAGCACGGTGGCTTAGTGTTTAGCATGTTCTCCTCTCAGCACTAGGGATTCCCGGTTCGAATCCCCATCTGGGTGGAGTTTCCATGTTCTCCCCGTGTCCACATGGGTTTCCTCCGGGTTCTCCGGTTTCCTCCCACAGTCCAAAAACATGGATCAAGTCAATTGAGTTCTCCAAATTGCCCCATATAGAGTGTGTCTGTGAGTGAGTGTGTGCCCAGTGATAGATTGGTGCCCTGTCCTGGGTGTATCTGCCCAGCGCCCGAGACGTTCTCCCCTGGATGGGCATGGGGAACCCCCCCCCGCGACCCTAATATAGGATTAAGTGGAAGATAATGGATAAATGAAAGATAAGAAGGCAATAATATAATATTCATTCATTATCTCCCGCTTATCCTCTATTAGGGTCGCGGTGGGGTTCCCCATGCCCATCCAGGGAAGAACGTCTCGGGCGCTGGGCAGATAGACCCAGGACAGGGAGCCAATCCATCGCTGGGCACACACTCACTCACACAGACACACTCTATAGGGGGCAATTTTTGAGAAACCAGAGAACCCAGGGGAAACCCACGCAGACACGGGGAGAACATGGAAACTCCACCCAGATGGGGATTCGAACCAGGAATCCCTAGTGCTGAGAGGAGAACATGCTAACCACCAAGTCACCGTGCCTCCAATAATATAATATAATAAATATATTACTGTGGGATAATTGAATTAAGAGATGGGGCAGCATGGTGGCTTAGTGGTTGGCATGTTCTCCTCTCAGCACTAGGGATTCTCGGTTCGAATTCCAATCTGGGTGGAGTTTCCATGTTCTCCCCGTGTCCGTGTGGGTGTCCTCCGGGTTCTCCGGTGTCCTCCCACAGACCAAAAACATGAGTCAAGTCAAATTGCCCCATATAGAGTGCGTCTGTGTGACTGAGTGTGTGTCCAGTGATAGATTGCCGCCCTGTCCTGGGTGTATCTGCCCAGAGCCCGAAATCTGCCCCCCCGCAACCCTAATAGAGGATAAAGCGGAAGATAATGAATGGATGAAATTAAGAGATGCACATATTTATCAGAATGGCTTAAAGGCAACATAGAAATCACATAGATAAGAGTGACTGTGACATGGACTCTATATTCTGGCTGTATTTAGCTGCTTTTAACTGCAAGACAGGATTTTTTTTAAGAACTGACACACACACACTCACACACACACTAAGGGTTGGAAAAAGACACGGGGAATTGGAAAGTAGGCCACAGTCTTGGGCTGCTCTGGGCCAGCCTAATAGCTCACTTATTAGAGAAGGAAGATAAAAATGTCAGCCATATTATTTTTGCTGCAGGCCTTTTACAGAATTGGCATTTCTTTCTGAGCTTTTCACCCTCTCTGTCACTCACAAAAGACTCACTGAGTCACTTTTTACTCACCAATAGGCAGGACTTGACTTTTCTATTTTGCAGATTTTTTTTTTTTGTATTATCCTCGTGGAAATGATTGTCTTTTGGTAATGAATCATATCAAAAAGACATTAGGTTGAAATGCAATGCACCGAAAACGGCTTTTTTTTCCTCAATACAAATCCAGCCATTCATTTTAGACCTTAATTACAATGCTTCATTTACCACTAGAGGGCATTCTCATATTTAAGAGTCATGAAGTGTTACAGACCTGAATAGGAATCTGTTTCTGGAACAAAATATATGTAAATGATTGGGACAAGGAATATTAATAACGCAGAGTTATTCAGAAATGATTAAACCAAGCAAACCATTCAGGAGTTGCATGTGTATGTATCTAACTAAATGGCCTGATTGCATATGTAAAGTGTTATATATGGTCATATAGCAGTGTGATGGTCCATGTTACATCATACTATAAATCTGTTTGGGATAGGGCGCCATGGCCACGAAGTGGTTCACATATCAGCGCTGAGGATCCAGGTTGGTTCCAATCTCCATCTGGGTGGAGGTTCTATGTTCCTCCCCGTGTCTGCGTGGGTTTCCTCCGGGTTCCGGGTCCGGGATAAAGGTCAATTGAGTTCTCCAAATTGCCCCATATAGAGTGTGTCTGTGTGAGTGAGTGAGTGCCCAGTGATAGATTGGCACCCTGTCCTGGGTGTATCTGCCCAGCGCCCGAAATGTTCTCCCCTGGATGGGCATGAGGAACCCCCCCCCTCGCGACCCTGATATAGGATAAAGTGAAAGATAATGGATGGATGGATCCTCACTCACCCAGACACACTCTATATGGGGCAATTTGGAGAACTCAATTGACCTTTATCCATGTTTTTGGACTGTGGGAGGAAACCGGAGAACCCGGAGGAAACCCACGCAAACACGGGGAGAACATGGAAACTCCACCCAGATGGGGATTCGAACCGGGAATCCCTAGCGCTGAGAGGCAAATGTGCTAACCACTAAGCCACCGTGCATATAGGGTGGAGGTTCTATGTTCCTCCCCGTGTCTGCGTGGGTTTCCTCCGGATTCTCCGGTTTCCTCCCACAGTCCAAAAACATGGATAAAGGTCAATTGAGTTCTCCAAATTGCCCCATATAGAGTGTGTCTGGGTGAGTGAGTGTGTGCCCAGTGATAGATTGGCACCCTGTCCTGGGTGTATCTGCCCAGCGCCCGAAATGTTCTCCCCTGGATGGGCATGGGAACCCCCCCCCTTGCGACCCTGATAGAGGATAAAGTGGAAGATAATGGATGGATGGATCCAGGTTGGAATCCTGATTTGTGTCCCATGCTGCCTGACCAACAAATTGTCCTGCCTAATGTACATCGCTAGGCACACACTCACTCACACACACACACTCTATATGGGGCAATTTGGAGAACTCAATTGACTTGATCCATGTTTTTGGACTGTGGGAGGAAACCGGAGAACCCGGAGGAAACCCACACGGACACGGGGAGAACATGGAAACTCCACCCAGATAGGGATTCGAACCAGGAATCCCTAGAGCTGAGAGGAGAACATGCTAACCACTAAGCCACCATGCTACCTAATTTAGAGCTCAACAAATGATATATATTTCTTCTATATTAGTTTCTTCATATTTCACAATCGGGAAATAAATCCTAAAGTAAAATAAAATTACCAAAATTGAATTAATTTAAAGAAACATTTAATAATGTTATAATAATATTCTATATTATTATATTAATGTTATAATATAATAATGTTACATAATAGTTTGCTTGAAATTGAAATTGTCCCTAAAATCGTTGGGTTTAACGTTATTGGGAAACGGTTTTGATAAAGTTGCTCAGAACCGCACTAGATTTAAAACAATCCAGAACTTGTGCTGTTATTTGTCCCACTGGCTTTTGAAACTAGCAGCTTAACATCTTATCCCTCAAACCTTGGACTCTGGTGTCTGAGTAAAGAACTTGGGCAGAAAGAGCAGTGATGGTAATTGCAGTAATTTGTAGACTGGTAACTGGATGTTGCCTTTGGGCTTCCTGCTTGGGAAGCTATATTTACGCACTTCAACAACACAGAATCCAACCATTGTAGGCCACTGAAGCAGAACGAGCACTTAGCATCCTCAGAGGGAGAGGAAGGGGAAAGAAAAGAGTGTCACTACTGCTAACCTATAAAAGAAGAAATAAAGAAAAAGACACCTTCATTTTTGCACATTTGCATGACATGATATTCATTATGTATGTATACCTTTATTTATATAAATGTAAACCTGCTTCCATACCCTTCTCATAATTTATATTTAAAATTTTTATATTTTAAATTTATTTAAAATTTATTGTATACATTCTTTCTTATATTTGTAAATATTATTATTATTATTATTATTATTATTTTATTTATTTTTTGCACAGTGGTGGGCGGTTGCTCATAAGTTTTTTACTCACCAGTACCCCATCATAAAGAATTAGCTTAATGTGGGTGATGTGACAATAAAAATCCTTGATTCCATGAATATTTGAATATATATATATATATATATATATATATATATATATATATATATATATATATATATATATATATATATATATATATAAATAAATGTATGTAGTGGTATGTATGTATGTATGTAGTGGTTAGCATGTTTGCCCCATGATGCTGGGGATCCAGGTTCAGATCCCTATCAGAGTGGAGTTTCCATGTTCCATGTTCAAAATATTGATTGAAGGTGAATTGGCAGCTCTCAATTGCCCCTATCTGCATTGCACTCCTATAGTGTGTGTGACTGTGTGCCCAGCAATGGATTATCACCCTGCCCTGGATGTATCTGTCCAGCTCCGGAAAGGTTCTCCCCTGACTGGACATCCAGGTTCGAATCCCAATCTGGATGGAGTTTCCATGTTCTCCCCGTGTTGGTGGGGGTTTCATTAGGGTTCTGTGGTTTCCTCCCACAGTTCCAAAACATGCATTCAAGGTGAATTGACTGCTCTAAATCTCCCCTTTATAGTGTGCGTCCTGTGCACCTCAAATGTTCTCCTCTGGATGACCTCCTTTTATGAACCCCTTCATAATTACGAATTAAGTGCTCAAGATAATGAGATGAGAAGTATTCATACCCGTCCAGGGGAGAACATTTCGGGCGCTGGGCAGATACACCCAGGACAGGGCACACATCAATCGCTGGGCACACACTCACTCACACAAACACACTCTATATGGGGCAATTTGGAGAACTCGATTGACTTGATCCATATTTTTGGACTGTGGGAGGAAACCCACACAGACACGGGAAGAACATGGAAACTCCACCCAGACTGGGATTCGTATCGGGAATCCCTAGTGCTGAGAGGAGAACATGCTAACCACTAAGCCACAGAGCCGCCCCTACTTAATATTAAACTCAATATTATTCAGTATTCATAGTATCAATATTACAATTTACAAGTACTAATTAATTCTGCGACTATAATACTACAGCTATTTATTAATGATGATGATGATGATGATGATGATGATGATGGTATCAGTCAGATATTGTGGTCTGATGTACTTTTTTACCTGCTGTGCCATAATGATGAGCTTTAAAGGCAGTTCTGGTTACAGGTGTGAGTTTGTTGTGAGTTTGATGTGGAAATGTGACCCGCTGCCCCTCCTCCGGCTCGCAAACTGAGAAGAAAGAAAGTGGGCGGGGCCCTGCCGGCGTCGGGGGGCGGGCTCTTTTGTTACGCAGCCTTGCATGGATAATGACGACGGTTTCCAAATTCTCTGTTGCCATGACGACCTTTGTGTCGGTGCGCGCTGCGGGTCCTCTCCTGCGCAGCCAGGCTTTCTGTTTCACTGCGCGCAGGGGCTGAATGCATGGTAGAGAGAGAGAGAGAGAGAGAGAGAGAGAGAGAGAGAGAGAGTGAGAGAGTGAGAGAGAGAGAGTACGCGGTGTGAGGAGGAGACGCATCGTTGCCGGCTGTGCGCTGAGTTTGAGTGGATGGTAACGAGAGAGAGAGAGGAAGAGAGTGTGTGTGTGTGTGTGTGAGAGAGAGAGAGAGAGAGAGAGAGAGTGTGTGTGAGAGAGAAAGTGAGAGAGAGAGAGAGTGAGAGAGAGAGTACGCGGTGTGAGGAGGAGACGCATCCTTGCCGGCTGTGCGCTGAGTTTGAGTGGATGGTAAAGAGAGAGAGGGA
>JAFMOD010000676.1:531843-547778 GCA_019802435.1 Corydoras maculifer
GGTTTCCTCCGGGTTCTCCGGTTTCCTCCCACAGTCCAAAAACATGGATCAAGTTAATTGAATTCTCAAAATTGCCCAATTTAGAGTGTGTCTGTGTGAGTGAGTGTGTGCCCAGCGATGGATTGGCGCCCTGTCCTGGGTGTATCTGCCCAGCGCCCGAGACGTTCTCCCCTGGATGGGCATGGGGAACCCCACCGCGACCCTAATAGAGGATAAGCGGGAGATAATGAATGAATGAATGAATATATATATATATATAACACACTACAGTATTTGAGTACAGCTCTTTTTTTTCAGTATTTGAGTACAGGTTTTTTTTTCAGTATTTGAGTACAGGTTTTTTTTTCAGTATTTGAGTACAGGTTTTTTTTTCAGTATTTGAGTACAGGTTTTTGTCCTTTAAAGCATTAGTTGCTTCAGCTAAACATTATTATGTCTTATTATATAAGATTATGTATCGTATCAATCAGAGTATAAAGGGTAGTTGATATCCATGCTTTACCGTAAATGCTATGTGACATTAAAATCATAATGGGTATGTATTTCCTCCGTCAGTAAAGAGTATCATCAGTTACCTTCAGCCAGCCTTCATTTATTCCCACTGAATAACACTTTCAGCCTCGCACTTGTTCCTTTTTTTCTTCGCTCTCGCGGACTGTATTTTCACAGTTCTTGCTTTAAACAGACACTTTGGGAATTCAGCCTCTGATTTAGCATCGACAGCTTTGTCATTAAGAGTTAGGCGGTGCATATCTAATTAAACCGGCACTGAGAGAATATTTAGTGGAGTTGCTGGCCTCTGACAGAACTTCTGCAGAGCACTGAATCTGATGTTCCACTGCCTCGGAGCAGCATCACCAGCAGAGCAATACGTTTATAATATGAGCGGATTTAATGAATTGCCATTTCTATGGAGAGCAAGGTTGTGCTTCCTAAAGATGTATATTTAAACCCATCCATCCATTATCTTCCGCTTTATCCTCTATTAGGGTTGTGGGGGGGTTCCCCATGCCCATCCAGAGAAGAACGTCTCGGGCGCTGGGCAGATAGACCCAGGACAGGGCGCCAATCTATCACTGGGCACACACTCACTCACACAGACACACTCTATATGGGGCAATTTGAAGAATTTAATTGGCTTGATCCATGTTTTTAGACTGTGGGAGGAAACCGGAGAACCCGGAGGAAACTCACATGGAAACTCCCCCCAGATTGGGATTTGAACAGGGGCTCCCTAGTGCTGAGAGGAGAACATGCTAACCACTAAGCCACCATGCAGCCCTCCTTGGCTTACTTCATCCATTCATTATGTTCTGCTTTATCCTATATTAGGGTCTCGGGGGGTGGGGTGGGAGGGGGTTCCCAATGCCCATCCAGGGGAGAATGTCTCGGGCGCTGGGCAGATAGACCCAGGACAGGGCGCCAATCTATCACTGGACACACACTCACTCACACAGACACACTCTATATGGGGCAATTTGGAGAATTGAATTGACTTGATCCATGTTTTTGGACAGTGGGAGGAAACCGGAGAACCCGGAGGAAACCCACGTGGAAACTCCCCCCAGATTGGGATTTGAACAGGGGCTCCCCTGTGCTGAGAGGAGAACATGCTAAACACTAAGCCACCATGCCGCCCACCTTGGCTTACTCCATCCATCAATTATCTTCCTCTATTAGGGTTGTGTGTGGGGGGGGGGTTCTCCATGCCCATCCAGGAGAGAACGTCTCAGGCGCTGGGCAGATACACCCAGGACAGGACGCCAATCTATCGCTGGGCACCTTGGCTTACTCGTCCTGCTAAAATACGTGTCATCTTTTAAAATGAGTACTTTTTTAGAAGTCAGAATACACATATACAAACCAAATACTGTTAAACAGTTTAAAAAACGGTTCAGACATGAAAATTGTACCCAATTTTTATCCTAAAGCAAAACATTGTTACAAAGAACAGAAAAAAAGAGAGAAAAAAATAATTCCCCACACAAGTTCTGTCATCTTCCACGAGTCTGGCCACCATCCTCTGACCTTTCTCATTATTAAGATGTTTTCAGGCTTTGTAATTTCTAGAGAACATTGTACCCTGAAACCACAAGAGCAGAATCTACTGTTGTTACAGAATTATAAGTGTATAAACTCACTAAGCACCTTATTAGAAACACTGTACCAAATACAGGGTCATTTGTGCCTTTGTCTAAAAGGGTCTTAAAGGGAAAAAAAACCTTTTATTCTGCCTATTGTCCTCATCTATATGGGTCCGGCATTTAACTTTAGATAAAACAATCAAATATAATAGGGCGGCGGCATGGTGGCTTGGTGGTTGGCATGTTCTCCTCTCAGCACTAGGGATTCCCGGTTTGAATCCCCATCTGGGTGGAGTTTCCATGTTCTCCCCGTGTCCGCGTGAGTTTCCTCTGGGTTCTCCGGTTTCCTCCCACAGTCCAAAAACATGGATCAAGTCAATTGAGTCCTCTAAATTGCCCCATATAGAGTGTGTTTGTGTGAGTGAGTGTGTGTCTAGTGATGGATTGGCGCCCTGTCCTGAGTGTATCTGCCCAGTGCCCGAAACGTTCTCCCCTGGATGGGCATGGGGAACCCCCCCCCAAGCAGAAGATAATGGATGGATGGAAATATAATAGGGAGTGGTAGCTCAGTGGTTAGTGTTGGGTTATCAATCTGAAGGTTGTGGGTTCAAATCCCAGGTCCACTAAAGTTACCAGTGTGG
Organism: Corydoras maculifer; assembly: GCA_019802435.1. Taxonomy (NCBI): domain Eukaryota; kingdom Metazoa; phylum Chordata; class Actinopteri; order Siluriformes; family Callichthyidae; genus Corydoras; species Corydoras maculifer. The sequence goes on from JAFMOD010000676.1 coordinate 534,569, forward strand.
GTCCTTGAGCAAAACTCTTAACCCTCATTGCTCCAGGGATGTTGTGATGAACCCTGTACTCACCTTGTAAGTCACTTTGGATAAAAGCATCTGCTACATATGTAAATATAATGTAAATGTAATGCAGTATAAAGTTATTAAAAACTGCTCCATGATGTCATCCTATAGTCGTACTATTTATGTTGGTGACAAATCCATAATATTACTATAAGTTTTATGTTTACAGAGCTACACATGCACATCACAATGTCACACTGAGGTTAATAACACATTAATAACACAGATGCATCAAGAGGTCATATGTTTTCATTCTGAGTGTGAACTTTGTTTCTCGAGCAGGAGCTGCAGTTTGAGAGACTAACCAGAGAGCTCGAAGCTGAGCGGCAAATTGTGGCCACCCAGTTGGAGCGCTGCAAACTGGGATCTGAGGCGGGGAGTGCCACCAGCATCAGGTGGGTCAGCTGGAGTAGCTTAAACATCCGACTCTTTAGCATTAAAATACATGTGCAGTGATTTATTCTTAAACCTAATTACTATACGAGATTTTGCCTTATTGTCGCCTCTCAGCACTAGGGATTCCCGGTTCGTATCCCAATCTGGGTGGAGTTTCCATGTTCTCCCCATGTCCGCGTGGGTTTCCTCCTGGTTCTCCGGTTTCCTCCCACAGTCCAAAAACATGGATCAAGTCAATTGAGTTCTCCAAATTGCCCCATATAGAGTGTGTCTGTGTGAGTAAGTGTGTGCCCAGCGATTGATTAGTAGAGGATAAAGCGGAAAAAGTTTTCTCTGATGAACCCTAGCCATGTTTTGATGTTGGTCTTGGTCTTCAGACCTCCGTCAGAAGTCCTGTTCTCGTACCGTACGCGGTTCTGAAACATTCAGTCTCTCTTGTCCAAGTTGTAACATGCTGTATATAGTGTCTTGTTTGATTAATTCTTTACCCGGGGACATTTCCACGATGAAAAAGCACTGTAAATAAACACAAGACTGGTTTTGTCTAGGTGGCACGGTGGCTTAGTGTTTAGCATGTTCTCCCCTCAGCACTAGGGATTCCCAGTTCGAATCCCCATCTGGGTGGAGTTTCCATGTTCTTCCCGTGTCCGCGTGGGTTTCCTCCGGGTTCTCCGGTTTCCTCCCACAGTCCAAAAACATGGATCAAGTCAATTGAGTTCTCCAAATTGCCCCATATAGAGTGTGTCTGTGTGAGTGAGTGTGTGCCCGGCGATAGATTGGGACCCTGTCCTGGGTCTATCTGCCCAGCGCCCGAAACGTTCCCCCCTGGATGGGCATAGAAAACCCCCCACGACCCTGAGAGGATAAAGCAGAAGATAATTGATGAATGAATGATGGGCGGCATGGTGGCTTAATGTTTAGCATGTTCTCCCCTCAGCACTAGGGATTCCCACTTCGAATCCCCATCTGGGTGAAGTTTCCATGTTCTCCCCATGTCCGCGTGGGTTTCCTCCGGGTTCTGCGGTTTCCTCCCACAGTCCAAAAACATGGATCAAGTCAATTGAGTTCTCCAAATTGCCCCATATAGAGTGTGTGTGTATGTATGTATGAGTGTGTGCCCAGTGATAGATTGGCACCCTGTCCTGGGTGTATCTGCCCAGCGCCTGAAACGTTCTCCCCTGGATGGGCATGGGGAAACCCCCCCCCTTCCCCCGCGACCCTAATAGAGGATATAGCAGAGGATAATGGATGGATGGATGGTTTTGTCTAATATCATTGTATATGAGGTGCAAACTGAAACGGATGTCGCTGTCAGGTTCTGCTCTGTAAGGCATCTAATCGCTCTAATTGTTGGACGCTGTGATTGTCAGCTCGGCAACCCTTACTGTTCATGTGAGCAAGGCCTGTGACTCGCTGCTAAATGCTTTCTGTTGAGCCTCCTCATGTTGCACAGAGCTGTCTCACTAAATTCGCTCTGCCCGGCACAGCAAGAGAGTATTAAGCTGAAGCTGTTAGACTGCTCTGCTGCCAGATACGTCCACTCGCCTCCTGGGCTCAGCCTATACCGGTTCTGCGAAGACGTGAGGGACGGTGCTAAGCGGGGATGGCTGCGAAGGATGAATCAAATAAAAATGACAGTATGACAGAGACGGGGTTCAGTACGAAACCCAGTGTTTTATGCAGTGATATCGTGTTATCCATCCATTATCTTCCGCTTTATCCTCTATTAGGGTCGCAGGGGGGTTCCCCAAACCCATCCAGGGGAGAACGTTACATGCATTGGGCAGATAGACCCAGGACAGGGCGCTAATCTATCACTGGACACACACTCACTCACACAGACACACTCTATATGGGGCAATTTGGAGAACTCAATTGACTTGATCCATGTTTTTGGACTGTGGGAGGAATCCGGAGAACCCGGAGGAATCCCACGTGGACACGGGAAGAACATGGAAACTCCACCCAGATGGGGATTCGAACAGGGAATCTCTAGTGCTGAGAGGAGAACATGCCAACCACTAAGCCACCGTGCCGCCCCGATATCGTGTTAATAATGTAAAAAACAGATATTTCAATGGATTTCTTTCTGTTTCTGTGCATGTTGGTGTGCGATGGGTATTTATCATTTATTATCCATCCATCCATTATCTTCCACTTTATCCTATATTAGGGTCACGAGGGGTTCAACCCATGCCCATCCAGGGGAGAACAATTTGGGCGCTGAGGATCCAGGTTTTATGCTTACTTACAAAACTTTAATAAGTCATATAATTAAAACTATTTAACCAGAAGTTAGTCACTCGACCCTGGGGGACATTTTCATTAATAAAAACATTTATTGTATAAAAGTTCATTTACAGCTCATGGGTCGAGTCATGGAGGGGGTACCTCATGCCCATCGAGGGGAGATTTGAACCAGGAATCCTTAGTGCTGAGAGGCAAACATGCGATCCACTAAGCCACCATGCCGCCTATCATTTATTATTATAAGATAAAAAGCGATTATAAAAAAACAAGCCAGAAACAGAGAGAGAGAAAAATAAATAATAATAAAATATTATAAGGGCGGCACGGTGACTTAGTGGTTAGCATGTTCTCCTCTCAGTGCTAGGGATTCCCGGTTCGAATCCCCATCTGGGTGGAGTTTCCATGTTCTCCCCGTGTCTGCGTGGGTTTCCTCCGGGTTCTCCGGTTTCCTCCCACAGTCCAAAAACATGTATCAAGTTTATTGAATTCAAATTGCCCCGTTTAGAGTGTGTCTGTGTGAGTGAGTGTGTGTGAGTGAGTGTGTGCCCAGTGATAGATTGGCGCCCTGTCCTGGGTGTATCTGCCCAGCGCCCGAGATGTTCTCCCCTGGATGGGCATGGGGAACCCCACTGCGACCCTAATAGAGGATAAGCGGAAGATAATGAATGAATGAATGAAAATATTATAATATCCATGCATTTTGTTCCCCTTAAACCCATACTGGGGACTAGGGTCGATAAACAGATAAGCAATAGAAATGGCACCCTGCCCAGCGCCCAAAACGTTCTCCCCTGGATGGGCATGTGGAACCCCTCCCCCACAACCCTAATAGAGGATAAAGCAGAAGATAATGGATGGATGAATGGATAGATGGGGTATTGCAATGTGGACGGCACGGTGGCTTAGTGGTTAGCATGTTCTCCTCTCAGCTCTAGGGATTCCCGGTTCGAATCCCAATCTGGGTGGAGCTTCCATGTTCTCCCCGTGTCAGCGTGGGTTTCCTCCGGGTTCTCCGGTTTCCTCCCACAGTCCAAAAACATGGATCACATCAATTGAGTTCTCCAAATTGCCCCATATAGAGTGTGTCTGTGTGAGTAAGTGTGTGTCCAGCGATAGATTGGTGCCCTGTCCTGGGTGTATCTGCCCAGCGCCTGAGACGTTCTCCCCAGGATGGGCATGGGGAACCCCCCCGCGACCCTAATAGAGGAGAAAGTGGAAGATAATGGATGGATGGATGTTGCAATGACCCTTTATACTGCGTTTCTTCATAATGAGATCGTTCTTAAAGCCGTTAAATAGTTATTGACAGGTGGATTTGTTCTAGGTGTGAAATGCATGACCCGCCACTGAAACAAGTCAGAAACAAGTACAGTCTATGTCTCCTAAAGCAGTCGTCCCGTTGCATGCCGGTCGACCCGTCCAGGCCCTTCTATCGATCTGAGGACATGACGAGGTTAAAGACCGGTGCGTCTTAAGTACCACTGTAGACACTGAGAATAACAAAGGCATTAAAAGTCTTCCTTATCGGTTTGGGTGCCCCAGGGTGTCTGCAGTCTCTGCTCGTGCAGAATGTTAGTCTTATTAGGACGGTCTGCCACTGGCAGACTCATTCAGAGTGCTCGTATACAGTAAGAAAGCCGCTAAAGGCATATTGATTTGGCAGCCAATCTGGTGGGTTTAAGAGGAGATGAAAGCCTGACTCAGCCCGAGCTGAGTGACTTCGGTGGAACCGGACTGATTTAAGCCTCGTCTGTCTGCATGACCCGACTACAGAAATCGGGATCCCAGCATCTTATTGCAGAACCGGATGGCGAGGGAGACACAATGGAGAGTCGGAGGATGTAATGCGAGAGAGAGCACTGGGAAAAATTAAAAGCAACTCTTCAACTAAGAATAATAACGTTACCAGTAAAGAATGAATAGCAGTGTGGGTAGCTTAATGAAGAGACGATGCTGTAAAGAACCATGGCATGATGGGGGACATGTGACAAAAAACGCTTTGTATGGTGCACTTTAGGGTTGAGAGTCTCATACAAAAAGTCTAACAAAAAGTCCATCAGATACGATGCATAGGATCTGTGTAAGGAATCCAGTCTTAGTTTGAAATGGAGGGAGGGAGACCAGATTCCAATTCACCAAATGTGGGACAAAGACTATGTTTGTGTTGGACAATGTGGGACACCAATGCACTTCCAAATGAAAACATATATATATATATATATATATATATATAGGCGGCACGGGCCCAGCGATGGATTGGTGTCTGTCCTGGGTGTATCTGCCCAGCGCCCGAAACGTTCTTCCCTGGATGGGTATCCCCTGGATACGCGACCCTAGTAGAGGATAAAGCGGGAGATAATTGGATGGAATGGGATGGTGGCTTAGTGTTTAGCATGTTCTCCTCTCTTCCAATTCCAATCCCAATCTGGGTGGAGTTTCCATGTTCTCCCCGTGTCCGCGTGGGTTTCCTCCGGGTTCTCCGGTTTCCTCCCACAGTCCAAAAACATGGATCAAGTCAATTGAATGCTCCAAATTGCCCCATATAGAGTGTGTCTGTGTGAGTGAGTGTGTGTCCAGTGATAGATTGGCGTCCTGTCCTGGGTGTATCTGCCCAGCGCCCGAAACGTTCTCCCCTGGATGGGCATGGGGAACCGCCCTGCGGGCCATTTAGGGGCAGTTTACAACAGCTAACGTACCTTAAATCCATGTTTTGGACTGTGGGTAGAAACTGGAGAACCTGAGAAAATACACACAGACACAGGGGTTTCCTCCCACAGTCCAAAAACATGGATCAAGTTCAATTGGATGCTCCAAATTGCCCCATATAGAGTGTGTCTGTGTGAGTGAGTGTGTAATAATCAATTAAGTTGCATGAAGCTGAATAAAGTGAGCAAACTGCCCTATATGGGCAGTTTATAGGACCCCAACAGTTGGTCTGAACAGTTGGTCCATGCGGCTTTGTCTCACAGCTTCTGCAGGCGTCTTTTGAACAATGCCCCTCCGATGCAGTTCTGTCTCACACTGCAAACTCCATCTCACTGGCTGTCACGGAGCAAGCCGGGCTCGGTGCAGTGATGTTCCAACTGGCACACTTCCTCCATGTAAAGCTGTCAAACAACAAGCACCACCACTCCTCCATGTACGTGCCACCAACGCAGAGGCTGCAAATTACACACAACACCGCACACGCGGTTCAGATGTGATTATGAGCTGTTGAAACTGTCTATTGTTAGCAGCGACTAAAATAATAACTAACCGGCGACTTTGAAGCCTTTTAATCATAATATAGAAATTTGGACACTCCGAGTTTTTACAAGTCTCTATTCAAACATGACTGCTGTGGCGTAATGGTCTCAACGCTGGGGGATCCAGGTTCGAATCCCATTCTAGGTAGAGTTTCCATGTTCTCTACATTGGTGTTCTCCAGTTCCCACAGTCCAAAAACATGGACTCAAAGTGAATTGGCTGCTCTAAATTGCCCCTATCCATCCATCCATTATCTTCCGCTTTATCCTATATTAGGGTCGCGGGGGGGGTTCCCCATGCCCATCCAGGGGAGAACGTTTCGGCCGCTGGGCAGGGCGCCAATCCATCGCTGGGCACACACTCACTCACTCACACAGACACACTCTATATGGGGCAATTTGTAAAACTCAATTGACTTGATCCATGTTTTTGGACTGTGGGAGGAAACCGGAGAACCCGGAGGAAACCCACGCGGACACGGGGAGAACATGGAAACTTCACCCAGATTGGGATTCGAACCGGGAATCCCTAGTGCTGAGAGGAGAACATGCTAACCACTAAGCCACCATGCCACCCTGCCCCTACCTAAATCGTTAAAAACAATAAAAATTTATATTATATAGTATTAAATAGTATTAAATTATATTATATATTATATAGTATTAAATAGTATTAAATTGCTGGTTGTTTGTCAGATTCATGTTGTCATGACGACGTTGAGACGCTCTGACGATTCATTATATGTACCTTTTTTTATCACAATTAATCGCAAAAGCTGTTAATCGTCTCTTCCCCAGTCTCTAGTATAGGATTAGGTGGAGGATAATAAGATGAGCTGAATTTTGACAGGTGGTCAGTATGGTGGGGGCATACAGACGTGAAGAAACGAGAAGGGGCCATGAAACATAATGGCTGTGCTTTATTACAGTTTTGTAATTAGCTTAATAAACTGTCGTAAAATATGAATTTACAACGGAGAATAAAGCCACACAGCTGAAGGTTTATCGCCATACGTTCATTTCATCAACAGTGGAACACTTCTGTGATTTACAGTCAGCTACATGAACAGTACTGATTTCATGATGTTGGGGGGTGGGGGGGGGGGGTTGGGGGGGGTTCCCCATGCCCATCCAGAGGAGAACGTTTCCGCAGATACACCCAGCACAGGGCGCCAATCTATCACAGGGCACACACTCACTCACACAGACACACTCTATATGGGGCAATTTGGAAAATTCAATTGAATGTTTTTGGACTGTGGGAGGAAACCGGAGAACCCGGAGGAAACCCATGCGGACACGGGGAGAACATGGAAACTCCACCCAGATTGGGATTCAAACCGGAAACTCCTAGCGCTGAGAGGAGAACATGCCAACCACTAATGTTATGCTACATATAAAATACAATCTACAGACATCAGTGTAAAGAAAGTGTTACCACGGAGTCCATCCATTATCTTCTGCTTTATCCTCTATGAGGGTCGTGGGGGGGGGGGGGGTTCCCCATGCCCATCCAGGGGAGAACGTTTCGGGCGCTGGGCAGATACACCCAGGACAGGGCGCCAGTCTATCACCGGGCACACACTCACTCACACAGACACACTATATATGGGGCAATTTGGAGAATTCAATTGACTTGATCCATGTTTTTGGACTGTGGGAGGAAACCGGATGAACCCGGAGCAAATCCCTAGCGCTGAGAGGAGAACATGCCAACCACTAATGTTCTGCTACATGTAAAATACAATACACAGACATCAGTGTGAAGAACGTGTTACCACAGAGTCCATCCTTCCTAGAGAACCTACTACATAACAGTGCACGTGGTCAGCACGCCCGGTGGATGTTAACCATGCAGCTTAGAAAAAGAGGGGAAATCTATTTATTTGGAGTACACAGCATTATTCTAAAGCACACCGTCTTGAAGAAACTTCACGAAAACTGTGAAAACATGTGTAAATGAGCACACGGTGTATGGACGCCATCACTCTGTGTACCCCTCTGCTGAATGCTATTTGGAAGATTTCTATAGCAAGTTTGTTCTTTCTAAAACTTTTTGCCAACAAAAGCAATAAACGGCAAGTTTTAAAAAGAACTTTATCATTTACGTCCTGCGTTTTGCTGCATCAACCAAGTCTCTCATTTAAAATGAAATTGCAGGGTTTATTTAATGAAGGAGTTCAACATAGTTCATATCATAAGATAAGTGTGTGGTAGTTTATATACTATATTCATCCATTATCTTCCACTTTATTCTATATTAGGGTCGTGGGGGGGGGTTCCCCATGCCCATCCAGGGGAGAATGTTTCGGGCGCTGGGCAGATACACCCAGGACAGGACGCCAATCTATCACTAGGCACACACTCACTCACACAGACACACTCTATATGGGGCAATTTGGAGAACTCAATTAACTTGATCCATGTTTTTGAACTGTGGGAGGAAACCGGAGAACCCGGAGGAAACCCACGCGGACACGGGGAGAACATGGAAACTCCACCCAGATTGGGATTCGAACCGGGACTCCCTAGTGCTGAGAGAACATGCTAACCACTAAGCCACCGTGCCGCCTTATATACTATATACTTCTACTATATGCTACTTTATATTAGCTCCACTGACCGTACAGATGATCTACAATTCCAATCTGTATGTCCACTTTAGTATGTTCTCTGATGATCAGAAGCCCCACAGTGGAGGTATTAGGGTGGTGGATGGTTCTCAGTGAGACTGCCATGTTGGTGCAGGTGTGTTAGTGTGTGTTGTGCTGGTACGAGTGGATCAGACACAGCAGTGCTGCTGGACAGGGGTGTTTTTAGGGTTTAGAAACATCAGGGGCTTTAGCCCAGATCCCTTATTCCCCCCTCTGTCCTCTTTAAAAATTGCCCTTTCATGAGTATATTGATCCTTTTTTCAAACTGTTGTTACATTCATTTTGTTTGATCAGTCATTAGTTATATTAGTTATAAACTAAATAACATGAAATATGTCTGTCAGCAGTGGAGCGCACATTCAGTTCTAATAAATGATAGTCTTGGCTGAAAACTTTTGAATAAATGAACCTGAGCTTCGGCAAAAAATGAGGCTGCAGAGAAAGCTGTTCTCATTTGATCCGGGGCTACTGACAAAGCCCAGGTCTAACGACGCCCCTGCTGCTGGACACAGAGCAGTCCACCAATCAGAACATACAGGTGTATGTATCATGATCCACCACCCTAATAATACCTGCTCTGTGGGTTTTGCTCATCAGAGAACAGAGTGAAGGCAACTAACAGAGTATGTAGAGACACAGGTGGACTACAGAATGAAATTGTGGAAATTGAGGTGTGACCGGCTTCCTGGACGTCTTCATCCATGGCTCTGCTGACGAATACTGGATGGAACCTGAATATTAATTGGACTGGCGGTCCTGCAGGACGCCCCCTAATGGACTTACATGTAGTTTTCCCAGTTGTTAGAGTTTTTCCATTTGTTAAATATCTCTACATGGCTGTCTTACACTGTTGATGCTGTCTGGCCGCTCAAGAAGGATGAGTCCCCCACTGAGTTCTGGTCCTCCTGAGGTTTCTTCCTTAAATAACAACACAAAAGGAAGTTTTTTCTTGCCACTGTCGCTTCATCCTGCTCTTTGGGGGTTTAAAGGCTTTTCATTCTGTAAAGCTGCTTCGTGACAATGTGCTGTTGTATAAATAACTTGAACTTGGACTTGAACTACAAAGTCCATCTATATGATAAATGGAGGAAGAGGAACAGTGAGCTACACCTAATAAAATGGCCGGTGAGATATTATAGGATGTTTGGCTGTGAAGGCAAGCTTGCAGCACCTATTGTAAATGTGTAGGCAGCGCGAGTCTGACTGAGACACAGCTTGCATATATTATTTTTTGATAATATGTTGGGAAATAGGGCGGCACGGTGGCTTAGTGTTTAGCATGTTCTCCTCTCAGAGCTATGGATTCCCGGTTCGAATCCCCATCTGGGTGGAGTTTCCATGTTCTCCCCGTGTCTGTGTGGGTTTCCTCCGGGTTCTCCAGTTTCCTCCTACAGTCCAAAAACATGGATCAAGTTAATTGAGTTCTCCAAATTGCCCCATATAGAGTATGTATGTGTAAGTGTGTGTGTGCCCAGTGATGGATTGGCGCCCTGTCCTGGGTGTATCTGCCCAGCGCCCGAGACGTTCTCCCCTGGATGGGCATGGGGAACCCCCCCACGACCCTAATAGAGGATAAAGCGGGAGATAATGAATGAATGTTGGGAAATAGCTTATAGTATGAGACAAAAATAATGAGGATGGTGATGGTGAGGAAGAAGTTGGCTCCAAACTCTTCTTCAGTCTGGAACGCTGTGCGCTCAGTGTTGATCCTGTAATTCTTTATTCAAGAAACACAAGCCTGGTTCTTGAAATCCATGTTATAATATGGATCAAATGGCCAGATGTATTTGTTCTGCCTGCATGCTTTGTGGTAAACCAGGTCTCCGTAGCTCCTTCATATTGATCAGCGTGCAGGGACTCCAGATCCAGATGAGGGTTGTTTGAAGTCCTAGATCAGTAATTCCTGAAAGAACTCATCTGATCAACACTCATTAGTGCCGTAATCTGAAACGCTCTCACGTGCCTTTTTTGGCAATTTGGGGCCATCAGAGGAGAGGTACGGACTTCCGACAAATACTGCAGTGACCACGCATGATTAGACACGCCCTCTAACTTCAACTCGCTTTGAGGAAAGGTTTATAAACGGTGAACTTTATTTGTGGGACTGACTTTGATTCGAATTTTCTATAAATAGTCTAATTAGGGCGGCACGGTGGCTTAGTGCTTAGCATGTTCTCCTCTCAGCTCTAGGGATTCCTGGTTCAAATCCCCATCTGGGTGGAGCTTCCATGTTCTCCCTGTGTCCATGTGGGTTTCCTCCGGGTTCTCCAGTTTCCTCCCACAGTCACAGTATGTGTGAGTGAGTGTGTGCCCAGTGATAGATTGGCGCCCTGTCCTGGGTGTATCTGCCCAGCGCTCAGGTCTCTCCTGGAGAACCCGCGGAAAACCCACGTGGACACGGGGAGAACATGGAAACTCCACCCAGATGGGGATTCGAACCGGGAATCCCTAGTGCTGAGAGGAGAACATGCTAAACACTAAGCCACCGTGCTGCCGTAAAAACAAGATGCCCATTTATAGTGTTATAACTTACAAAGAAGTATAAAGAACAGAAGTACTATAAAATAAAGAACTATACAAGATGAAGTACTAAAACCAAATTTACATTGAAAGGAGCAACTGCAACTGACTGCATACACTTCTTGCGCATGCCTGCTAGTCTTAAATAATATAAATAATAGGAAAAACAACTGTTTCTGTAGTGTAGTGGTTATCATGGCTTAGTGGTTAGCATGTTCTCCTCTCAGCACTAGGGATTCCCGGTTCGAATCCCCATCTGGGTGGAGTTTCCATGTTCTCCCCGTGTCCGCCTGGGTTTCCTCCGGGTTCTCAGGTTTCCTCCCACACTCCAAAAACATGGATCAAGTCAATTGAGTTCTCCAAATTGCCCCATATAGAGTGTGTCTGTGTGAGTGAGTGTGTGCCCAGCGATAGATTGGCGCCCTGTCCTGGGTGTATCTGCCCAGCGCCCGAGACGTTCTCCCCTGGATGGGCATGGGGAACCCCACCGCGACCCTAATAGAGGATAAAGCGGGAGATAATGAATGAATGAATGAATATGAAAAACCCACTAAAAAACCCACTAAAAACAGCCAAAACATACAAAATGTTTCCATGTCAACAAAACCAAAACAAATAGCAGAGGGTTCTTACCTCCACTGTCACTCCGTCTGGTTCTTCGGGGGTTTAAGGCTTTTAGAAAATTGTGATGCTGCGTTGAGACGATGCGTGATTGAATAAGACCTAAATATAGGAATAAATCTATAACTTTATCCTCATTTGTGTTGATGGGTAAAGTACACATCCTGGGATTTCTGCTGATTGGATTATGCATGGCCCTGGTGTATCGCAAAATTATGAGAGTTGGGTCGGTTGTCAACAGCCCCAGGAAACTGGCCAACATGATTGATATGCTGGGCAGAGCCATAGGGACTCAGACTGCGAATTTAAATCGCCACATGGAACCGATCCTGGAGAGGCTATCGGCTCTGCGAACGAATGATGAGTTGGTGATCAGGAATTCACGAGCTGCTTCGAGCTGCGAAAATGGCTGCGAACAGTCACCAAAACAAACTGAGTCTTATCTGCTGTTTGGCTCCCTTATCAGCCTCGGCCTTGAGAGCTGCTACTCAAATTCCTCCAGAAGAACTGTTGCTATGGTTTCCTGATGAACTGCTCTACCCTGCTCTCCTATGGACTGCCCCTCCTTTCCGCTCCCTTATGGACACATCTTCCTGTCCATGTCTTTATGTTTGTGTTTGCTTGTGTGCTTAAAGGTGTTTTTTCGGGCCCCAACCTGTGCTTATTAAAGCATAGTTTGGGAGCGGGTTGTTTTTTTATCACCTATTCTCCTGATGTATCACTTTTTCTGCCTATTTCTGATGATAGCGCCACTTTTCGGCTGCCGTCGCGATTTTTCTCGGGTCGTACAAGCATTTCACTGTGGATAACTATACATGTGAAGAATAAACTTGACTTGACTTGCACCACGTGTCAAATGGCTGGTGATTTGAGGAAGTACCTTCGGATCAGCATCTAAAAAAAGCCAGTAAATATGGATTTTGGCAGCTACGGCCACAAATAACGCAAACCCTGAGAATATGACGACGCTCAACTCAGAGCCCCTTAAATCCACGAGCTGGCGCTTTATTAACAGATGGGTTTGCTCGCAGTCCTGTCTGGGTAAATGACAGGAGGACATGTAGCTTTCATGTGACAGATCGAGGAATATATTTAGGTTTGGGAATGAGAGCTTCTCTATTTTATTACGTTTTAACTGCATATTAAAGCGCACGGAAATATGGGGCTATTTTTTTGAAGTTACCCTCATAATTTTCAAAGTGTTTCAGTGTGTGTTTAATGCCAGGCTTTTCTCTTTTGTTGGATTTTCTTTCTGTTGTAAATGACCCGCTGACCCCCAGCAGTGCTGAGTCGGACTTTCTCCAACTCCCTCGATCTGTTCTCTTTCACATGCATTAGGGATGGACAAAAGCCAGACCCGGCTTTCTTCCTGCCTGTCATATAGAACACCCTTCTCTCTTTTTGTCTTTATTCTGGTCTTTTTTTCCTATCACACACACACACACACACACACACACACACACACAC